>PVKE010009398.1:0-45018 GCA_004027555.1 Craseonycteris thonglongyai
AGCGGGTTGAGCGCTCGCTTTGAGGCCATGAGGACCGAGGATCGAATCCCGGCTCCGGCCCAGGCAGGACCCACGTGCTGAACTGCGGAGTTCCCACAGTTCAGTTCTCTAACTGTCTCTGTCTCTGTCTCTCTCTCTATCTGTCAAAAAGTAAAATAGAAATAACTATGCACTGAAGACAAAAAGATAATTTCTCTCTCTAAATGTGAAAAGATAAAAAAAAAAAAAAAAAAAAAAAAAAAAAAAAAAAAAAAAAAAAGAACAACCATTTCAAATCAATCCCTAACACATGGGTAGTTTACCCAACTATAAAATGGGGATAACAATGTATCCTCATATAATTGTAAGACTCACATTAAATAATATATGTAAAGTAATGTGCAAATTGTACCACAATTTATAAATATTAGTTACTATTATCTTTCCCTTGTTCATTAGGAACTAGGTATATGCTAAATTCTTACTTATTATGGGACTTCATTCTTGCTATTTCTTCTACCTGAACTAAAGTTTTTTTGGCTCATTCTTGTAATTTAGATCTTTACTTAAATGTCACCTCTTTTAAGAAACAGTACCTGACAACTTATATCAATTATGACATTGGATAGAAGAGAAAAACTTACTCAGAATGGCTTTAAAAATAAGAAAGTTTTAATTTCTCAATTGAAAAAATATATATAGTTAATTCACTTGCTCCATGAAATATCAAAAACCTCTTTTCATCTTTCTATTCCATCCTTTTGGCATGTCGGCTTTTGTCCTCAGGCTAGCCCTCTTCATGGTAGTAAGATGACTGCTTCAATTCAAGCCACATGTAATTATGTGTAAAAAAACTGGTAATCTCTTCTGGTCTGTCTCATTTTGAGAGAGAGGAAACTACTGACAGAAGTCTTCCCCAAAAGATTTTCCATGTCTTATTAGTTAAGGATGAGTCAACTGTCCCTCCCAAAATCAATCACTGACAAGTGGAATGGGGTTGCCACATGGCTTAGCCTAATCGTGATTTATCCCTAAGGGTAGGCTCCAGGACAAAACTAAGACCCTGGAAGCAAAAAAGAATGAAAGAATGACTATAAGACTCTACATAAATGCTGTAACACATTATCTTTTCAAATAAGCATTCACCATCCCCCATTATTCTCTATCACAGCACATACTGACTTATTTATTTCCTATACTTGAAGGTATATACCAGTACCTCAGGGATTTAGAATACAGTGCCTTAAAATAGCAACCCCTCCATATATTAATACTGGTCGAATAAAAAGTGAATGCATGAATATTACATTACCCAAGTGTACATATCCTTATTTAATACCTATAGTCAAAATCCTAGGCAAAATAAAAATAAAATCAAGCCTTAAAAGAATTAGAACTAAGACTCAAAGTCATTTTTTCATACATATATTCATTTACTTTTATATGTAGGAAGTATCAAAAATAGATGTTCAGAAAGAAATATATCCAAATATAATTTCAAACCAAAGACTTGCATTCACGTCAACTCTTAATAAACTGCAGAGTCCTCAAATATTACATTTAATAGTTAATAAAAGCAGATGTACTGTAAAAATACAGGTCATATACCAGTAATGAAGGAAAATTCAGCCTTTCTAGAGAACTCTTTCTAAAGAACAACATAGATTCAAAAATCCAGATTCCAATGGACTTAAAACTGTTTCTACAGAACAAGAGATTCAAAAGTATAATAAACATTTTATGCTACTGAAAGTTTAAGTGAAATTTATTTTTTAAAAAACAAACATTTCATATAAGAGGCATGAAATCCCTTTGAAGGTTAACCTTTACTACCACATATATGAGGAATATTAAAATATTATTGGCTAATATTTGATTCACTAATACATGAGCAAGAGACAATTTATATATCCTAAAATAAGAGAAATTTAAATAAATTGTGGTACAATCATTAGTGAGCTATCATTACTCATTTTTAAATGTCAAGTTTGAAGACAAATACACATAACACAATTTAGGTGAAAATGAAGGATGTAGGGAGATTTGATGATGTTCAAAGGTCGCATGATACCTTGAAAAATATAAACTTTAAGGTCAGAAAGAACTGGATGCAAATCCTGCCAATACAAATACAGGTTTGGGCCAGTGAAGAATCAGATAGGGCATCTTACCTTCTGTAAGCCTGAACTTTTTATCCTTAAAATGACTGTAAGAATTCCTATCACATGAGTCTATCATTCTAAGTATAATAATGATAATCACCCTACATTTATATAGTGCTTCCTGAATACTAGATACTTTTCTCATTGCTTCACAATTATAGTATCATTTATTGCTCTCAATAACCTTATTGTAAATACCATTATCCCCATTTTTCAGTGGAATAAATTAAGGCACATTGAGATTAAATACCTTTCCCAAGGTCATAAAGCCAGTAAGTGGCAGAACCAAAATCAATGATCGCTATTCTTAAAGTTATTGCTAATAAGAAAATCTTGCTGACTTTAACTGAAAAGGAAGAAAATCTCCTTCTACACATGATTTTTATTTTTTTAAGATTTATTTTATTGTTTGAGAGGTTAGACAGACAGACACAGAGAAGGGGGAGGGCCTAGAGCAGTCTCCATAGTTGTACATCATTAGTTGTAACATGGTTTCATTCCACAGGTGGATGTAGGGTGGAGCAGGGCGGGAACTGAACCTGGGGACTCCAGCACGGAAAGCAAGAACTTTGCCGCTGAGCCATGTCTGTGGTTACCAGTTGCACCACGGTTCAGCATAGGGGTTTGCACAGGCCAGGGCCAGGACTCAAACCCTGGACCTCCCAATTATAGGGAAAGCACTCAACCACTGAGCTATCCTGGTACCCACACACATACTTTTTAAACCAAGGACAGGCAACTATATAACTAAGATATGTAAAGTATAATTCAATCCAGATATTTAAAAGCCTCATATTTTTCCTCCCCAATAGCACACTATTAGGAAAACTAGATAATACAAACACTATTTGATTTCACTTTATTGCAGTTAAAGCACAGTGAAGCAACTCTTGGTTCTAGACCAAGACAGAGAAGACACACTTCTCCCTATCCTTCCCACTAGGAACAGCTAAAAGCTCTGGACATTCTATATAAAACAAATAAAAGAAAACTGTGAAAGGTCGGGGGGAAAATCTGCCAGCAAATCCAGGAACTAAAGGAACAACATGGCAATGAGTTCTCTGAATTTTCTTTTTGCCTCATATATCCCAGAAGGGAATAACAACAGAAAAAGCAAAAATATATTCGATTTTTCCTTTTCTTCTTGAGCTTTCTACATTATCTTTGACAGCTGACAAAAAAGGTATAACACTGTTTGTTATGGTTTAATACATGTAGAGGAAATATTTAAGGCATTATAAATGAGAAAGGGTAATGAGACTTACAGAGGTAATATTTCTACACTGCATTCAAACTGACAGAACAGTAGCAGCAGTAGACTGTGATAAGTTATGTATTTTTAATGTAATACTTAAAACAATTAGTAAAACTTCTACACAAAGATAGTCAATAACATTTTACAATATAGTTATTAGAGGTTTAATCAAGAGTGAATTTTAGAGTCAACTAAAACATTGTCCATTTCCTCTACTTTCTAGCTGTGTAACTGTGGCCAAATTACATAACCTCTCTGTAAATTAGAGTTAATAATATTCAATTTGAATCAATTACAGTTAAAACATTAGCTATAATTATTATAGCTGTTATTGTATGTTGATTGAATCAGACTATTAACCCTCTCTAATTTATTTACTTTTGCTAGTTTAAATGAATATTTAAAGTAGTCTAGAACTTAGCTATATATGTAAAGTGCTAGTTACAGTGACTAGCATAGAGTATGGACTCGACACACAAAAGCTACAATTATTTATTAGTAAATAAAATTTAGTCAGTCTTTTCTTAATCCCATAAACTTTGTACCATAATACTTTATATAACCTCCTTGACATCAGTCTTGGGAATGATTTTTTTTTTTTTTATCTGACTCCAAAAGCAAAAGCAACAAAAGCAAAAATAAATAAGTGGAGCTACATCAAAAAGTGCTCCTGTACAGCAAAAGAAACCATCAACAAAATGAAAAGGCAGCCTATGGAACAGGAGAAAATACAGTAGACTCTCTGTTAACTGGTACTCAAGCAACTGACATCTACCAATCCCCATGGGTGTCATTTAAGAATCTACTGTATTTACAAGTCATATGTTTAATAAGGGTTTAATATCCAAAATATGTAAAGAATTCATACAACAATTTAATAGAAAAAAAAACATTAAAAAAATGAACAGAGAATCTGAATAAACAGTTTTCCAAAGACAACATCCAAATGCCAATAGGTACATGAAAAAGTGTTCAAGATTACTCACTAATCATCCATGAAATGCACATCAAAACCACAATGAGATATCACCTCATATTCATTAGCATGGCAATTATCAAAAAGACAAGAAATAACAAGTGTTGGTGAGGATGTGGAGAAAAGTGATCCTTTGTGCACTTGGTAGGAATGTAAATTGGCACAACTACTATGGAAAACAATATTGAAGATATTCAAAAAATTAAAAACAGAACTACCATATGATCCAGACATTCCACTTCTGGATATTTGTCCCAAGAAAACAAAATCTCTATCTCGAAAACCTATGTGCACCCCCATGTTCACCGTAACATTATTTATAATAGCCAAGACATGAAAATAACCTACACATCCATCAACAAAATTTAAATGGTCAGAAATATATGGAAAAGAATTAATAGACCCACAAAGGTAAAAACAATATAGGAACCACATTTGATAAATTATAATGAAATACATAATCTACTATAGTCTTTCTAGCCTAGAAATCCACACTATCCAAATGATACCAAATCATAAATTAGGTAACATGAATACAGACTGTAAAATTCTCAATCAGGCATCTAAACTTTTGCCTATCCAAAACTACTAAATTAAATGTGTCAAATCAATTATTTTTGGTGTATAAACCATTAAGAAAGTTGGGGCCCAGATTATCAACACATAAACAATGTTTTTAGAATCATCTTTATGTAAATGAATGACAGACTCAACCATTTGCTATGTAGGATCCAAAATAAACTTTTCTCAACTTCTACTGAAAATGGCTAATCCAATGTTTTCTAATTTTGAGAAGACACTTAAAGAAGTGCCATTAATAAGAAGAAATTTACCAGGAAAAAAAAAAAAGGTACAAATACTTCATTTAACAATGGCATAACAAGTTAACAATAGTAACCTATAAAAACCTATTAATATTCCAAAGACAAGGATGATTTATGCCCCCCATCAATTTTACCAGCTCTTCTAACAACCCCCAATACCCAAAATGTGATTTGATAATTAGTTGTACAAATGTCACTGAATTAATAAATATTTTCCCATAAAACAAAATGTTATATTTCCCATTAATCAAATAAAATATCACTAGTATGATCAAAGTAGACCCACAATCTTCTCAACCCATTAGTCATTTAAGCTACTCTCCTTCAATTCTCCTTATATCTTCATTAACACCCACCCACACCACTCTGTAGATAAACCATGAAATCTCAGTGGTGCTTTATTATTTATGTTCATTCCTCTCAGTATAAAAATAAGGTTACGCACATTACAGAATACCCCCACACAGTAGTGGTGTAGCTTAAACAAGACTGAAGTTTATTTTTTCCTTTTGTAAAAGAAATATATAGATAGACAATGTAGAGATGACAATTGCACAGTATTCTCAGGGGCCCAAGCTTCTAACTTCTTCTTCCATTTCCAGATACCTGGCTTCCACTGGCAAGATCACCTCGTGGTCCAAAATGCTAAAGTTCCAGTTATAACACCTTCAACAAAGAATAACAGAAACTGAGAGGCAAAAAGAGGTCTCTTCCAGCTAAGTCAGTACCCTTTACAAGTACACACATAATACTTCTGCTTTCATCTCTTTTGCCAGAATTTAGTCACATAGTCAGGTAATACAGTTTTTTCTTAAAGGCATCAATGTGCTAGGCTAAAAAAAAAAAAAGATTCAGGATTTGATCACTACAGAAGGAAAAGACAGATTTTAAGGAGGTAGGGTCAAATACTAGCATCATGACTCCCTATCCAGTTTTCATAGTTCCTGATTAACTCCTGGTTTGGGGAACAATTTTATATCAGACCTTTAATAAAACTGATGTAGGGGAAGCCAGGATGGCTCAGTGGGTTAGGTGCTCACTTTGCAGCCCTGGGGACTGAGGATCGAATCCCAGCCCTGGCCTGTGTGGACCCATATGCTGAATTGGGGAGTGCCCCCAGTTCAGTTCTCACTGGGGCGAGACCCCGGCCCAGTTCCTGCCCTGTGCAGCCCCGCGCCCACCTGTGGAATGAAACTATGTGGAAAAACCGATGATATGCAACTATGGAGACTGTTCTGGGCCCAACCCCTTCTCTCTGTCTCTGTATCTCTCTCTCTGTCAAAAACAATAAAAATAAATCTTTAAAAACTGATGTATATGCTTTACTCAATAAATGCTTTTTACTTCCTTGGCCATCTGTTGAGTGTGGCCAATCCTAAACCATACTGATATCACAGTAAGTATAGTTAAAATTACAAATCTGAAGTCTTATTGAATAGGATTTTCATCTATCATTATCTTCTGCACCAGCTGGAATAGAAAAATTGATATGTTTTGTACAAGGAACCTAAGAGTCTGTGGGTCTTGACCAATTAGCAAAGCAATATAGTTTCAGTGTGGTCTCTGTTACAAATCATGGGTCTATCGTTTATATATGATAGGTTTACTTAAAGTATTTTATAGATTAGTACCATTATTATCCATAATGTACAGATGAGAAAGAGAAGGCACAAAAGTTAGTAAGTTATCCAGAGTCACAGATAAAATAGCAGAGCCATGATTCAAATCCTCACAAACTGGCTCCATAGTCTACTCAACTAACTACTAAACCATATTAATGTCAAATAAACCAGCAGAATGTAAGTAACTTGCCTAACCTCACAAAACCAGGAGGAGCCAAGATTTATTCACACCCAGATCTATTTAACTATGAAGTCATTGTTCTAAACTCCAAGTGAATCAAAGCAATGATGTCACTGGCCAAGAGATTATTACCTTTTAGCAGCAGAGCTACAAGAGAACACACTATCAAAATAGCGGACATAGGTAATCTATGAATATCAATGGTAAGCAATTTAGGAGAATAAAATATAGTGCATCTATGTTGCCTAGGTAATATAGGTAGATCAGTATCTTAGCAATAACAGACCAAAAACAAAAGCCGCTTTGGCAAATGGATCCAGTGACTGTCATATCAATTTGAATTTTCTCACAAGTACATATCCAAACGATCTTATGGCTTCTCAGTTCTTTTGGCTAAGATCAAGCATAAAAGATATTGAATAATTAGATGTTTGTATTTTACATCTATTATCTAAAAAGTAAAGAGTAAACACTCTTGGCATGCCACTCTCAATGGATATATCTGGAAGCAGTAATTTTTTAAAGGTTATCAGAAAAATTTTTAATAAACAAAAAAACAGAGGAATGCTGGGATAGCTCAGCGGTCGAACTCCTGTCTCGCAATTGTGAGGTCTGGGGTTCAGTTCCCAGCCTCAGCCTGTGCAAGTCCATATGCTGAACTACGGTGCAACTGGTAATCATCAGGATAGATCGGTGGCAACGGTGTTCCCCTCCCATGCAGGAGGACCCTGGTTTGGTTCATGCCCTATGTGGCCCCACATCCACCTGTGTGAAATGAAACCATGTCACAACTAATAATGTACAACTATGGAAACTGCTCTGGATCCTTCCCTCTTTTACTTGCTCTCTCTCTCTCTCTGGATCCTTCCCTCTTTTACTTGCTCTCTCTCTCTCTCTCTCTCTGGATCCTTCCCTCTTTTACTTGCTCTCTCTCTCTCTCTCTCTCTCTCTCTCTTCCTTTCCAAATAAAAATTAAAAATTAAAATTAAATAAAAAATAGAATCAAATTTAGACATTTTGTTGCCATCTGTCAGAATTAATGTATTTATACTTCTCTCACCTACTTCTTAAGATTACAATGTACAATTCTGATACCAGAGTTAAAAATACCTTTGTTAAGTCTGAGCACACAACAAACAAATCACAATGCTTCTATAGGCCTATTTTAAACATTCTCCTAAAAATTTCAGGACTATTCCAAGAAAAGCAAGACACACAATGACTATTCAGGTAGGGCACTTTGGACCTAGTACAGTAACTAAAGCTGATAAAGAATGATGCTCATGTGACCAACTGAGTTAACCATATGCATGAGTCATTAACTCTTTCATGAGCACCTCATATCCTTCAACAAAAAATTAGGACAGTGTATTGTTCTTCACAAAACATATCTTTTTTTCATAATTCAAAACTTAAGGAGACAGTCTCAATTAACCTTATATTAATTTATATGAGTATGTTTATATCTACTTTCAGTCACCAGTGTTTTTCAACTAATTAGAGGACTTTTAAAGAAATAATGAATAGTACTAAATTTATACTATTTCACTATATCTGATTAGATGAAACATAAAACATTTTTATTAATAAAAGTTTCCTATACTAAGTAAGAGTTGTTAAATTGTTTTTATAGTTATATTGAATCTTGGTTCTTTAAGAAAAAGAAAAAAGGGGAAGATGGGATGGCTCAGTGGGTTAAGCGCTCACTTTGCAGCGCTGGGGACCGAGGATCGAATCCCAGCCCCAGCCTGTGTGGACCCATATGCTGAACTGGGGAGTGCCCCCAGTTCAGTTCTTTCTCTCTCTTTCTCTCGATCGATCGATCGATCGATAGATAGATATAGATATATATATATCAAAAACAATAAAATTAAATTAAATTAAAAAAAACATGTTTAAAAAATAAAATTAAATAAATAAATAAAAGAGAAAGAAAACAGTACCATAAAACAGCCAGTGATATTTTCAGTAAGGCAAAAAAGTACTAAAAAGAATCAGTTATTATAAATCATTAGTTATACCAACTTTAATTTAATGCATCAGTTGACTGCTAACTAATAGTAGATGAAAAGCAGCCAAAGAAGGTTTTATTTACAGCTATGTGTGGAAGAATAACAAAAATGTTGTCACTAAGATAAATTTAATTTACATAACATTTAATAAATGAATTTTTACAAATAATAGTATTTGAACACAATATGAAATGGGTAGGATGTATCAATTGAAAAGAATGATCTACCTATCATACAATGAAAACCTAAGAATACTGATCAAATATAATCAGAACTCCTAAAAACATGCATCTCCTAATTAAGGAAATTAGTAGTCATACTAAGCAAAGGAGAGAGCAAAACAAACCTTCATATAAAATTTCAATTCAATCTAATATTAGTAACTACATCCGAGCTAAGTTTTCAAATACACACATAAACTAAAGAACTTTCTCATTTCTCCATCATCTAATTATGTATACATTCCTAAGCATTTACAAAACAAACTTAAAATTACAATCAAATATTTTCCTACCATTATACACATTAAGCAGGGTACATTAAAACTACACCCTGAGTGTTAAATGTTAATGGTAAATATTTCTCCATGATTAAGTATATTCTTCCAGGAAAAAAATGCAGAATTCCTTAATGTGAATACATTTTATATTTACAGAACGATGGACCATCAATCAATAAATATGTTTGATATAGATATTAACTTAAAAAATAAATTAGCTTAATTATTCCTAAATGGTGGCACATGGATGGGGTTAAACAAAAAAAATTAACTTCCACAGGCGAAAGTTTTTTTTTAAAGAAAGAGTTTATGCGGCCATTGCTAGCAAAAAACCAGTCTTGGGCATGGAGTTTAAAACACCAGCAGCATGACTAGGTAGGAAAAACATGTCCGTCTTCCCGGAGTTTTACAAGCATTTTTATAGAACAAGTAGGGGAAAGAAAGCATAAGCCTTTCTGAAAGGACTTACAATAGCTATAGACAAAGGCGATGGGAGAAAGTGAAGTGGGGCTAGTTCTGGCATAGGTGCAGAATCCACAAGGAAGACCTCACCTGTGGATTAGCTGTGAGCAGCAGATTGGAAAATTCATGTGTACCGGTAAATAACAAGTGGAGGCTCCTGGGATTCTATGGTCCCTTACTATCCTCTCTTTCAGATAATCAGTGAAATAGCCAAATGTAAATTAATCCTAAATTTCAACAGATACACAGGAATATGAGCAATCTTTTGTGAGAGCTAGTCCACAGCTATTAACAGGCTAACTGCTCTGTCTCTTTCTCTCACTTTCCCGATGCTGTAATTTTAATTTAGAACATCTCAGAATTTTTTTTTCTTGTCATTGTCACTGTAAGACAAAAGAAACAATGACAAAAATAGGAGTAAGAGGTAAAATATCACAGGAAACTTACCTCCTTGAAAGAATAATTCATTGTTACCAGTTTACCACCATCTCTAGAGACATTTTATATAAATGTAAATAATCTTACATGACAGGAATCATTCCATACATCCTATTCTACATCCTACTTTGTTTAATTTGACATTAGAGAAAGAACTTCTTTTATATCAGCCAATGTATATCTACATATGTCATCTTTAAGGGCTCCAATGTATTACATTCTATGTACACATATCACTATAACTTACTTAAATACCTTTCCTATTAATAGATACTTGATTTGTTTCAATTTTTTCAAATATCTCTCATACAATGAACCAGACACTCCACAATTCACTAAAATGCCCCTTATCATAAATCCTTCTCTACAATACAGATATTCATTTACTCTATTATTTTAAGTGCCTATTACAGTCCACACACATTCTAGGCAATCTTAAATCCCATGAGTGTAGGGACTGATTTTATTTTATTGTTTTATTTCCAGTGTTTAGTGGAGTGTGAGAGCAGACTTTCATGTATATGTTGAACAATGGATGATCATCCTTGTTCATCCTTCTCTTCTGCAATTATCTCCCCTCCTTTTCATTAAGTTTTAACTTTGAAATTAGTTCTGTTTTCTTTTTTTTTTACCCTACACAGTAATGAGCCTGCAAAACGCAGTCTCTACTCACAATTCAGGCTCTCTACTGGGAGCAAAGTAAATTAATACGGGAAAACAAACAAACAAACAAAAAACAGTATTATGGTGTTACCTTTTTGTAACCTCTGCACATCTGTGTTTGAAATTTAAACTTTGAGCATCAAAACATCATCCAAAGGAAATGTGAAGCTAACAGCAGACTATATGTTTTCTTTTGGTCTCTCTAACATTTCAGGTGAAAAAGAAGAGCACAAACAACTCTTCCAAAAGTCCACTGGGCACACACCAAAAAAACCTCTAGATATCAAATTAAACTGCAAAATTATGACTGAATTAATAAGTTATTTTCCTTCTCCAGGAAAAAAAAAATCTGTGAATAGAACCAATGAAACACAAAAACACCAAAATGTTTTTTTTTCTGACCAAATTTAAAACTTTAAAATTACTATGAAATAGATCTATTGAGAAACCTCTAGAAATGTTTACTGTTTTCTTTCATGCAGAAAATCTAGGGGATTAAGGTTTTCAGGTTTTTTGGGTAGATGCCCAAACTGGGATGGCTCAGTGGGTTAAGCGCTCACTTTGTAGCCCTGGGGACCGAGGATCAAATCCCGGCCCCGGCCTGTGTGGACCCATATGCTGAACAGTGCCCCCAGTTCAGTTCTCACCAGGGTGAAGACCCCAGCCCAGCTCCTGCCCTGTGCAGCCCCACTCCCACCTGTAGAATGAAACTATGTGGAAAAACCAAAGATGTGCAACAATGGAGACTGTTCTGGGCCCTCCCCCTTCTCTCTGTCTCTGTCTCTATATCTCTCTCTGTCAAAAACAATAAAAATAAATAAAGAAAAAAAGAAAAAGAAAATAAAAGAAAAAAAAGAAAATCTGATACTATATGGGTTAAAGTGGAATCATAAACCTGGAACCTTGAGACTTACCTACATGGAATACATTCTTCTACCTTTTATCTCATTTATACTTAAGCAGTTTGCATATATTAACACTTGTATCCACACTAAAGCATTATCCAGCATGAGGTAGGAGTGGAATAGATAAGAGTTTGGAAAAAGGAATGTAAGTCACTCTAAGGGTGTTGTCATTAGAGAAGATTGTTTAGAGGAATGTCATGATCTAACTTTCATTTTAGTATAATTACCCAAAACTTTATGCTTCAATGTTAAATGGGAATGTTAAATACCGTATTTTCCGGCGTATAAGACGACCGGGCGTATAAGACGACCCCCTAATTTTACAGTTAAAACATAGGTTCAGGCCTATATTCACTGTATAAGACTACAGCCTCGGAAGTAGGGGGTAGTCTTATACAGCGAATATAGGCCTAAACCTGTTTTAACTGTAAAATTAGGGGGTCGACTTATACGCCCGGTCGTCTTGTATGCCGGAAAATACGGCACATATTTTTGATGAAATATGCATATTGATTATGGCCATGTATCTTGCCTCCTAACTGCTTAGGTTGACATGCAAAAATCTTAGTGAGAGAGGATGTTGGTTTAGATCAGATTGTGAATCTCTTCAGACTCAAAAAACATACGCTTCCAGGTAGTATTTTTATAAACACAGCCTATTATTCTTATTAGAATGTATGTTCTTCAGAAATAGTGTCATGATTTTATAGCTCCTTATATCCCTAATACAGCCACTCCTCACTTAAGGGCCATGAGGACTTATAACCAGATCTCCAGTGCAGGGAATCCCCTTTCTGAGTCTCCAGAACCCCTTCTCAGTCTTTGTCTCATTTCATAGTAGGTTAGTACTCACTACGCAAAGCATTTGCAATTGCATAAGACTACATATTTTGTTTGTAAGTGTGGTGTCACATGATATCTACTGAAAAATATATACTTTATGGTGCTATGACACACCACAAGACATCTGCCTTTAAGATCCTCACTTCAGGGAAAGCTGGGATGGCTCAGCAGGTTCAGCACTCGCTTTGAAGCCCCGAGGATCGAATCCCGGCTCCGGCCCAGGCGGATCCACATGCTGAACTGGGGTGTGCTTCCGGAATGCAGTGAGGCCCCCAGTTCAATTCAAAATAATTAATTAATTAATTAATTAATTTTTAAAATGATCCTCACTTCATATTTAAAGTGGGTTTCTGTGTAAAACATAAAGTTGGGTCTTGCCTAATGAGCCACTCCAACAGTCTTTTTTTTTTTTTTTGACAGAGAGAGACAGAGAGAATGGGGAGGGTCCAGGGCAATCTCCATAGTTGACAGCATTAGTTTTCCATACAGTTTCACTCCACAACTGGGCACGGGGCTGAGCAGGGCAGGAATTGGGCCAGGAGCCTCCTGCATAGGCCCCAGCAAGAACTGAACTGGAGACACACCCCAGTTCAGCACAGGGGTCCACATGTGCTGGGCCCAGGATTCGATCCTAGGGCTCCAGGGCTATAAAGTGAGCGCTCAACCTGCTGAGCGCTCAACCCACTGAGCCATCCCAGCTTTCCCCAACAGTGTACCTTTTAATTCGTGTATTTAGACTACTGATATTTAAAATAATTATTGATGTACTTGGTTGGATTAATATCTACCATATTGTTACTGTTTTTTATTCATTGTCCTTGTTCTTTGCTCCTATTTTTCCTGTTCCACTTTTGTGTCATCTTCTGTGGTTTTAATAAACCATTTTACAGTAGACTCTCTGTTAACAAGAACTCAAGCAGGAAACTTACTTCCATGAGTTCCAGTTAACGAAGAGTATACTTACATTTATCCAGCATCTACCAGTCCCCATGGGTGCTGGTAAAAGTAAATACAATCTCAGTTTCTCTTTCTTAGCATGTCAATTATACCTTTTTCGCTTTTTCTAATGGTTGCCCTAAAGTTTGCATTACACATTTACAACTAATCCAAGTCCACTCTCAACACTATACTACCTCAGGGGTAGTGCAAGTAACTTAGACTATTCCTAATTCCTCCCTCCCAAATCTTGTATCATTGCAATCATTCACTTCACTTATATATAAGCTAAAATCATTGAATATATTATTTTGAATAAATTATGTTATATCAATTAAGAATAAGAAAACAAAAGTTTTTGTTTTACCTTCACATATTCTTTCTCTAATGTTCTTCCTTTTTTTATAATGTAGATCTAAGTTTCTGGCCTATATAATTTTCCTTCTCTGAAAAACTTCCTTTTAAAGATTTATTTTTATTGTTTTTCAGAGAGAGAGAGAGAGATACATATGGAGACAGAGACAGAGAGAAGGGGGAGGGCCCAGAACAGTCTCCATAGTTGTACATCATCAGTTTTGCCACATAGTTTCATTCCACAGGTGGGCATGGGACTGCACAGGGCAGGAACTGGGCCGGGGTCTCAATTCGGTGAGACCCAAACTGGGGGCACTCCCCAGTTCAGCATATGGGTCCACATGGGCCGGAGCCAGAATTCGATCCTCAGTCCCAGGGGCTGCAAAGTGAGCACTTAACCCACTGAGCCATCCCGGCTTCCCCTGAAAAACTTCCTTTAACACATGCAAGGCAAGTTCACTAGCAACAAATTCATTGAATTTTTGTTTGTCTAAGCTTGTCCAACTTGCAGCCCATGGGCCCAAAGCAGCCCAGGACGGCTTTGAATGTTGCCCAACACAAGTCTATAAATTTTCTTAAAACATTATGAGATTTTTTTCCAATTTTTTTTTTTTAACTCATCAGCTATCATTAGTGTATTTTATGTGTGATCCAAAACAATTCTTCTTCCATTGTGGGCCAGGGAAGCCAAAAGGTCTGATACCCCTGGTCTAAGTTTTATTTCTCTTTTTCACCTTTGAAGGATAATTTCACAGTATACACAATTCTAGATTGTTGGGTTTTTCCTCTCAACACTTTAAATGTTTCACTGTTTTTGCTTGCATTGTTTCTGAAGAAAAGCTGGATGTAATTCTTACTTTTGTTCCTCTATAGATAAGGTGCCCCCCAACCCCCCAAACAGCCATTGGCTGCTTTCAAGATTATTAGCTGCATGTTTAATTTTCTGCAGTTTAAATATAATATTCCCAGTTGAAATTCTTTGGTGTTTCCTAAACATACTGGATCTGTGGTTTGAAATCTCACATTAACTTGTAGGAATTCTCTATCATTATTTCTTCAAATATCTCTTGTATTCCTTTTTCTCTTTCTTCTTCTAGTAGTCTCATTATGCACATGTTACACTTTATATAGTTGTCCCACATCCTTGGGTATGTTATTCCTATTTTTCTTTTTTTTCTTTTTTTTTCCTTTTTAAGTCTGTAAGCTTCTATTACTATATCTTAAAGCTCAAAGATATTCTTTCCTCAGCTATGTCCAGTTAACTATAATAAAAAGCCCATAAAAGGCATTCTCATATGTGTTACAGTGTTTTTGATCTCTAGCATTTTTTGATGTTTTTTCTTAGAATTTCCATCTCTCTAACTTACATTATCCATTTTTTCTTGAATGCTGTCTACTTCTTCCATTAGAAACCTAGACATATTAAGCACAGCTACTGTAAATTCCTTGAATCGATCAGTAGGATACTCTACATATCCGAAAAACCAATACACATGATTTTTCCTGCCAATTGTAACACCTTGAACATCTTAGGGGTAGCATGCCCTTTTCATACCATTGCATGGATCCTGCTTTGACTCAGGCTCATAATGATGAACCCAAGTTTCATCTCCAGTGAAATCTTCATTTTTGTTGTCTCTGCAGAGGTCCAAAAACTGTCCTGAACACTCAACGCACTGTTGTTTTTGAGGTAACGTGAGCATTCTTGGTGCCCATCTTGCACTGACTTTTGTCATCCATAGACGCTAATAGAGAACGTTCAAAATGGTTTTAGGTGATACTCCAACCATTTCTACAATCTGCTTTTTATACAATCTGGCATCTTCCACTACAAGTTTTTACTTTTTTGACAACGTCTGAGGAAGTGACCTCAATAGGGTGTCCCGGACAAAAGTTGTCTTCAATCGACTATTTTGCTTGAAAAGGCTACGCTACTTGCAAACCATGGATTTCCTGGGGCAGTAGTCCCCATGAATCGCTAATATCTCTTCCCAAAGGGTTTGAAGTATTTTCCCTTGTTTTGTGAGGAACTTAATGACAGTGCGAAATTCAATTTTATCTATACCTGAGTTTTCTTCACATGTGGCAATATCTAAAAGAATACGGACGCAAGTAGGCTGAAATTTGGGACGTATACTAATAAATCACACAATTTATGTGCATTGGTACCCCCACCTCTCCAAGAACTTTCCTGTTCTGCGAGTTTTTTGACCACCCCTTGTATAAATTACCTAAAATGATTAATCATAATGTTTAGGCTCTACATAAAATACCAGAATACAAATTATTAAACAATACACTTCATCCTTTCTTTCTGAAGCAATAAAAACATTAGGACAATCAAATATTATAGGAATAATTTAGATCCCACATCAACTATTACAAACTAAAATATTTCCTAAATAAACACCTAAATATTAAGTTTCCAATAAGGGATTTAAAAAAAAAATCTATCAGCAAGTACTCAATTCACTGGTTACCCTCATTGTTCAATTAATTTGCAGAAAAATAAAGCCTATTTCTTAATTCCTAAAGTAGCATTATTATACCTTTTAACAAATTTTAAGTTTTAAGATTCTTTCTTTGCAGGAAAAACAAAATCAGCAAAACGCTAAAATTTGTATGTGAAATTTGACATTTGGATGCCAATCCCAATATTTGCTATCATTGTGGAATTAACCTTTATCAAACTTAATTTTCTTAGAAAACCTTTATGTACTGTATGTAGAGTGCTGTATGTTCTTAAAGCAAGAAATATAGTAAATTTTCCATATTACACTGTAAAACAGCTCATTACTTTTTATATTACTGCCAAATTCTATTCAACTGTGTTTTAACACAATTAACCAAAAGCATGCTGGTTAAATAAGATGAAAGTATCAAAATCACCTTAAGGAATTTGAAAGTATTTTGCAAAATAAGGCTCCAAACATAACAAGAATATGAAAATGGTCAAACCCAAGGGAATATATTAGCATTAATTCACTTTACACATATGTAAATTTTATTTAATTATTATTTCCACATCTGTGATGCATTAGGTACAACAGACATCTCTGAGCCCTTTATACAGTGAACAGATGGTGAAACATTACTAAATTAAAGCCTGGGGTAACATTCTAAGGAATTATTAATAATCTTGCTCTTCAGTCAGAGAAGAGCTACAAACTTGGATAATAAGTTTTCTTGAAGGATAATGAGAAATTAGCATGAGATACATGGGAAATGATTTGGGGATAGTCACAAAAAAAATTGGTAAAAAGTGAACCATAGTAACAAGTGAAACATTATATAAAAGCCCCCAGAAAAAGATTAATCTGCCACAAAAAAAAAACGTTTTCAAATGAGAATGAAGGGGGATGCTGGGATGGCTCAGTAGATTGAGCATCCATATTATAGCCCTGGGATCCGAGGATTGAATCCTGGTCCCAGTCCAAGCAGACTCCTATGTGGGAGGACCCCAACTCACCCCTGATATGCAGGGGTGTGCCTCCCATGCGGGAGGTCCACAGCCCAGTTCTTGTCCTATGCAGTCCTGTGCCCACCTATGGAATGAAACTATGTAAAAAACTAATGACGTGCAACTATGGAGACTGCTCTGGGTCCTCCCCCTTCTCTCTGTCTCTGTCACTCTCTGTCAAAAACAATAAAAATAAATCTTTAAAAAAAATGAGAATGAAAAAGGATGCTTGTGAAAGAAAATAATGCTCTAAAAGTTCCACTCTTAATTTACAAAATATAAAATATATTGCTGAGACCCCACATTCCTGAAATCCCAAAACAAAGTCAATATCTAAATAAAACTGAGACTTAGTATTTGACATAGTTTCTAACTAAAATAATGACCAACAAAACAAATCCAAATATGTCAGGTTCACAAGAGATAAAGAAATTAAAACATCAAAAGCAAAAAATAAAGATTTACAACTTAGTCATGTCAGGTGGTTATATATAAAAACACCCAGATGAGAATAGCTATGTAAAAGAGACAAGATAGCTTAACAGATAGAGCACTGAATGTAGTCCTGCATCCAAAAAACTTATGAATTTAGAAAGTCAGGGGAAGCCGGGATGGCTCCGTGGGTTGGGCGCTCGCTTTGCAGCGCCGGGGACCGAGGATCGAATCCCGGCCCTGGCCCATGCGGAACCATATGCTGACCTGGGGAGTTCCCCCAGTTCAGTTCTCTCTCTGTCTCTCTGTCTCTCTGTCTCTCTCTCTCTCTCCTCTGTCAAAATAAATTTAAAAAAATTAAAAAAAATTAAAAAAAATAAATAAAAATTAAAAAATAAAAAAAAATAAAATAAAAATAGAAAGTCAGTATTCCAGCTCTACAGATGAAATAATGTAGTGAAATCTTTTGGAGAATAGTTATAGAGCATCAATAAGACAGTGTATTCTGTACTTAAAGATCTTCTAAAAGATAAAAATTTGGGAAAGCTGGGATGGCTCAGCTAGTTAAGCACTCGCTTTGAAGCCCCGGGGCCCGAGGATCGAATCCCGGCCCCGGCCCATGCGGACTCACATGCTGAACTAGGGTGTACCCCCAGTTCAGGTCTTGCCAGGGCCTATGTGGGAGGCTCCCGGCCCAGTTCCTGCCCTGTGCAGCCCTGTGCCCACCTGTGGAGTGAAACTATATGAAAAAACTAATGTCAACTATGGAGACTGCTTTGGGCCCTGTCCCCCTTCTCTCTGTCTGTCTTTCTCTCTGTCAAAAATCAATAAAATAAGATCTTTAAAAAAAAAAAAAAAAAAAGATAAAAATTTGATTTAACGAAGTTATTTCAATATTAAATATGATTAATGGCTTACCTTACTTCCCCCAGAACATAAGAAGCTGCCGAAACCACATGTTATTTCCAAAGAAATATATTATTGCTTGAATCTGGGTCAATGAAATTATCAACTGTTCAAAATGAGACAAAAAAAAAAAGGATAACATTAACTATCTACACGTATTCATTTTCTTTGTTGTTAACATGAGACATATCTCACACAAAACCTCATAGGTCATTCAAATGAGATATATGAGTATGTTTCTAGGTTTGAACTCTCCAGGGATAGCTTCTGTGAAACAAAGACTGGACAAATAATTTACTCTATTTATTTATTTACTCTATTTAAACAACTCTTGATTGCTAAATGTCAATAGTTTTTTTCATTAAAAAATATTTTGTATATTTATCGTTATCACCTTACTTTAATATTTTTCCCCTAAAAAAAGAACATGAAAGTTCAGCTAATGCAAAAATGCCCCAGTGTAAAAAAGGGGGAGGGAAGGGGAGGAGACAGGAATATCCAAACAGCTTCAAGTACAAAAAGCATGTTCCACACCAGATCATATTTACAGTTCCTCATCTAGAATTCAACTAACATCCAACTGCAGCAATCAGCCAAGCTTAGCAAATTAAAATAACAGTAATTTTGACAGATTACCTTCTATAAATATTCAAATATGGATGTTTGTGTGCATGCAAGGGTCTCTATATGCCAATCAAAATGCTTTGCTTATATCCTAAAATTGAGCTTTTTTTTTTTTACCCTTCTTTTCTGTAGGAATCCCCTGAATCATTAACTTTCATTTTAACTCTTTCACCTCAACTGATAGAGACCAATATCATAGAAGAAAACACATTGTAGTCTCTATTCATAGCTTAACTATTCATAGCCTAAATTCAAATTTCAAGGATAACATTAATAAATCACAGACAAAAGGAAGTACCTAGAATCTTTGAAAATCTAAGTATGTAAAGACAAAAGTAAAGAACTAATAGGGGTAGAGGGAGGGGGCAGAGAGAGTATCTTGAAGGATGGCAACTGAATAAAAGATTAGTTTTTTATTCATTTAATCAGGTTTGCCTTGGTAAAGTAAAATCCAAATAGAAAGAATAATCAACAACTTCATAAATTTGGGCTGTATTCAGAGTTCCATTAAGATAGGCTACCATTTATTTGGCTCAAGGCAAGACCTTGTACTCTGACAAGTTTAAGTATATGAAAATGTCAAAAGTGGGGAAATATACTTACAGTTGATCCTTGAACAACATGGGCTTAAATTGCATGGGTTCACTTATACACAGTTTATTCAATAAATACTGTAAATGTATTTTCTCTTCCGTATGATTTTCTTAATAACATTTCTTTTTCTCTAGCTTAATTTATTGTAAGAATACTACTTGTACATATAATACATATAACATACAAAACATGTATTAATCGACTATGTTATCAGTAAGGCTTCCACTCAACAGTAGGCTATTAGTAGTTAAGGTTTGGGGGAATAAAAAATTAAGCACAAATTTTCAACTACATCAAAATTATGGGGAAAAAGTCAGCCTATTCAGTCATGTGCCCTTCTGTTGCCACCTGGAAAGAAATAGCTATTAATACCTCTACAAAATTGCTCAAAGTATTTCTAGAAAGTTAGTCAGGCTTGCAAGAAACTTACTTTATGATCACCCACCATTCAACTACCTAACCCAGGTCCAACAGCAGATCCGAGGCAGAGCAGTGGTTCTCAAATGGGGAAGAGAGAAGAAAAGTCTGATCTAGGGACCAGTAGTTTCAGCCTCCCCTGAGAGCTTTGTTAGAAATGCAGAATCTCAGGACCTATCCACAGACATATTGAATCAGAATCAGCATTTTAACTAGACCTCCAAATAATTCATATACACATTATAATTTGAGAAGCTCTGCAGGAAGAAGAATATTACAATAAGAGAGAAGGTATAATCTGTTCCAACTGCAGACCACTTTTGGGCCACTAAGCAACCAGTTTTAACCTCTGGTTTACAGCATCATTATTCCCACCAAAAATTTTTTTTTTTTTTTTTTAATTACTGGTCTTGAAAAACAGAGACCCCTCGTGATCCAAAGGAATGAGTATCTAAAAATCAAATCTCAGGTCTCAAGAAAGGCTATGACAAAGTTATCTTAGAGCAAGTGGTCCTGTCTTATGCCCCCAAATCACATTAACTAAACAAGTTCATTTTATTTTATTTTATTTTATATTTTTTTGACAGAAAGAGAGAGAGATACAGAGACAGAGAGAGAACTGAACTGTGGGAACTCCCCAGTTCAGCATGTGGGTCCGCCTGGGCCAGAGCCGGGATTCGATCCTCGGTCCTCGGGGCTTCAAAGTGAGCGCTTAACCCGCTGAGCCATCCCAGCTTCCCCAACAAGTTCATTGCAAAATAATAATAATAATAAATCCTTTCATTCCAAATCCTAAACACTAAGACTATGTGGGGTCCCAGTGGCTAAGAAAGAGAACAAGAGACCAAAAGCCTATGCCGTCAAGTAACCAGAAGAGGAAGGAGAAGCTTTATGTGCTAGATATTCAGCTACTATCTCTCAGCTTCAAATCCACCCTTTAAAACTCAGCTTAGTAATGCTGAAAAGAAAACTCTAGAAACCACTTTATTCTCTTTTGCCAGCTACATTCTTCATGTTGTCAATAAGAACACTGGAAGGAGAAACCTGCTTTTTCCAGTCAGCACTGCCCCAGCATAGGCCCCGCACCACAGCAACAGCAGTTGGTGACAGCCACGTTTTTCTGGCACTCTCATAATACCAGCTATATCCTAGCAGTACTTCCTCCTTTCCCGAGTTTTTGAGCCCCAACTCTACTCCAAGCTCTTCTTTGTTCCCACAGCTTTATGGGTGGTTGCTGCTTTTTGCAATTGCTGTCTCTGTGTGTTACTCCAGTGTCCCCCTTTTGCTTGTTCAGCCCTGTAACACCTATATAACCCAATCCATATATTAAATTTTCTTGGCAGAAATATGTAGTGTGGATTGTTTGTTTCCCTGTCCAGATTCTGACACATCATGGCTAGATGGAATAAACTGTAGTATGATCTTGATCACTTTGAAAAACTATTTTCCTAAAACATGATATTCCTTGAGAAAATACTTACTGCCTCTCCCCAAAATAGGTGCAAGATGAGATATGGATGCAAGAAGTACAGCTGAGGGGAAGCCGGGGTGGCTCAGTGGGTTAAGCACTCACTTTGCAGCGCTGGGGGCCGGGGATCGAATCCCGGCCCCAGCCCGTGTGGAACCATATGCTGAACTGGGAGCTCCCCCAGTTCAGTTCTCTCTCTGTCTCTATCTCTGTATCTCTCTCTCTCTCTCTCTCTCTCTCTCTCTCTGTCAAATATAACGAGAACAGTTACATGGCTGGATACTTGCCAGACAGCCCTCATATAACGAAACAAGTATCATGGCAGGAAACACATTTTAGCCGCAAAAAAAACCTAAAGAAAAGGACAATAAAAAGTCTAAAACAAATACAAGTGTTCCCCCTTTAAATAATGGGGGGAAAAAATCAGAGTTTAGGAAGTGGAAGGAACTTTATTCTTCCACCTCTGCCATTGCTCAGTTTTGTTTCATACTGAGGTTGAATTACTATACTTTCAGGCAGCTATTGAGAAATTAGGGAGAACCCAAAGATTACGAAAATTATGAAAGCAACAAAAAAAGCATCCATGAAGAGAGGTTCAAGGAGTCAACTTTTTAGTCCAGTCTAGCAAAAAGAAAATTTCAAGCCAACATTTTAGTTGCCTCCTAGTTTAAGAGTTCTGACCCACTGTGCTTCATTATCTCTATAGATGTTTAAAATGATAGAAGATAAACAAAATGAAGTCATTAAATGGTGCTTCGTAGCTTACTGACACCCCTTCAAATTACTAAAGTAGTAGCTCTTAATGCTATTTACACATGAGAACAACCTAAACTATTTTTTACAAAAATAATAAAGAACATTAATGCCAGAGATTTTTATTTAACCGGTCTGAGTTGGAGCCTGGGCATATTATCTAAAACAAACAAATACCCAAATGTCGACAGTGTACTGACAGAAGGATTGAGAACCACTTAATGGAACATTCAATAACTTTACTACTCAAAGTATGGCCTCGGGACTAGCTACATCTAAATCTAGCAAGCTTATTAGAAGGCAGCATCGCAGGCTCATTCCAAAACCTCTGAGTAAGAATCTACAAGATCGCTAACTAATCTGTATGCCCACTAAAGTTTGAAAAAAGATTGCTCTATTACAGTGAGAGAGCCCACACAAGTCCAAATTCTAAACTAAAAACAACTTTCCCAATTAAATTTTTTGTTTTAATTATTAATTATCTATACTTTTAGAGTACTAGTTTGCTGAGAATATTATTTTAGTGAGTGAAAATAGTATTTCATAATAACTTATTTATTCAGCATGTAGTATTTGTAGGCATTATTCTCTACAAAATGATTTAATCTTCAACATATATCTGTAAAGTGAATAATTTTATAATCCTTGTTTTACAGAAAACAGAGACAAGAGTTAAAAAGTTAAAAAGTAACTTGCTCCAGGTCATATAATTAGCAAGTGGCAAAACTGAGAACTGAATCCACATAGTCTTGTTTAAGAGCTTATACTAACCACAAAATATTCTTTTATTAACCAATACCATCCCAAAACATTCTGAAATCATTCAGGAGGAAAGCATAATTATTGGTAATAAAAATCTGTAAGAGTAAAGGAAAAAATCAGTGTGCTTTTCTCAGGTTAAAAAAAGTCAACAGAGTTATAAAAGTGATATAATTAGATCAATACTGTTATGGATCTGTAGCCCACACTCAAAACAGAGAGGAACATGATAGAAAAGATAGTAACTCAGGAGGTTACTTACAATGCCAAAATTGTCAGTATTTGAGGGTAAATGATAAACATACCAATACTGCACATGAGAGTATTATATGGAAGAAAAAATTTTAGTAATAATCACTCTGTTATCTACATGTGGAAAATGACTGAAACCCCATGTTAGGAGGTAGTCTCCTTAATGTCTCCTGAATTCACCCCTACAACTATTCCTGTTACCACTAGCCCCCTTGTGCCCCCGCCCCACACACAGAAAGGTAAAGCACATAAGGGTATGATTATTTTTCACAATGAAATAGGCATGACATAAATTTAGTATTATTTTTCTCCTCTGCCATACCCCACTGCTCTTAAATTCCAAAAAGTCCAATCTGATTCTGTTATTATAGAAGCAAAACTTCTAATCCCAGTAAGGCCCAAATGTTACTTTTGAAAAATGTTTAAGATAACTTTTTTTTAATTGTTAACTTTATTGGGGTGACATTGGTTGGTAAAAGTTACATAGGTTCCAGGTGTACAATTCTACATTACCTCATCTATGTATTGTGAAGGTGACTTTTAAAGGGTAGGTCAGACAGGCTGTCAGTAAAAGAGACCTACTAGAAAGTTTTAATAATTCATGTGAATTCTAAATAATATGACAGAGTAGCGAAAGTTCTCAGAGGTAAATAACATTATTGTACTGGCAAATAAAACAAGTTCAAAATATGCAAAATTATATCCTATGAGTATTTAAAGCAGAGAAACAATTTCTACGATGTTTTAGCTTCATTCAGTCCAAGCATGCTCCTAAACAAAGTACAAAATAATACCTTTTTTCATTAACAATGACAAAGCCCTGATGACCTACTTTCTGAGAATGAACAAACCTACACATACTAAAAATAGAGTTCCTTAAGAGTTATTAAAGTGGATGCTGGAGACTGAAAGATTTGGAGGCTTAAAATACCAATGCAAAGATTCAATGAAATGTAGTCTTCTGAACACCAAATTTTAAATTTATGACTTGAAGTAACTCATTCGTCCCTGTGAATGAGATTTTACCTGAAGAATCTAACTAAGAAAGCTGAGATCCATGTAAAACATGTAAGGATGCAACTTGATTTCCCAAAGAGTTGAGTAAGACTTTCCAGGAAGCTAACATATATAAGACCCCAAAAAAGAGTGTTCTGAGGAGAAAAGGCAACTGTCAAAAAACACAGAAGCTGAGCATTCCTGATATGACTTATTAACTAATATGACTAACAAAATGACCCATACCAAAATTCCTTGCAAATTTTCATCAGGTTTTAATTATTCATGTTAGTTACATAAATTATTTGTAGTTAGTTTTTTCTTCTAGTTAGAATGAGAAAACCAGGCTCCTCATCTCTCTACCTAGCTCCATAATAGCATGTTCGCAATCTGCCTTTCTTCCCTACCCTATTAAAAAAGACTACATTCTTTAAATAAAGCAAAATATATTTATGAAATGTTATATTTATGAAAAAATAAAACTATACCTCAAATAAATGATATTTACTAAATACTAACTGAATGAATAAATACTAACACCCCTACTACCCTCATAACAGAAATGTTATATATATATATATTGCCTAAAAATTTTAATGGAAAACAGTTAACACCTCCATCACCAATAAAATAGAAAGCTTATTATATCAGAGAAAAATAACTATTTGAAAATCACTAGAATCATTACTTAATCATTAGGAATAATTAAAAAGATGATTCTCAAACTTAATAGAGAATCAGAATTATGCATTAAGCTAGTAAAAGTACAGAATCTGGGCTCCATGACCAGAGATTCTGATTCATAGTCTCAGTTTCTGAGGATGAACTGAAAACTCTAAATTTCAACGAGCTTCCTAAGTGATTACCATAAAGATTATCCTTGGTCTACACTTTAATATACAAGGGCTGTCCAGAAAAAATCAGACATTGTTAATAAACGAGAATGGTTACATGGCTGGATACTTTCTGGACGGCCCTCATGTACTTCACCTTCCAACCACTGTCAAATTTCCAATAAGTCCTTTAAGTCTGATCAGAATGTGCAGTCCTATCTCTTATCTTAACAGCTTCAACTCCTTCTGATTAAACTACCCATGCTTGGAACTAATACAGAAAAAAAGAGTAGCAACCAGTTACTGGACATATATTACTATGGACTGTGGATATGTACATAAGGACTAAAAGACATACTGCATGTAAAGTACATAACACAATGTCTGGCTAAAATAAATAAATGTTCAATAGAAGTATCTGCTAGTTGAAAACTAAGGTCCACACACAGAAATCTGCACAAAAATTTTAGTCATTCATAAATGCCAGAACCTGGAAGTAACCAAAATGTCCTTCAGTAAGTAAATGAATAAGTAAACGGTGGTACATTCAGACAGTGGAATACTATTTAGTGCTAAAAAGGAATGAGCTATCAAGCCATGAAAAGACACAGAGGAAACTTAAAGTCAAAGAAACTGAACTGAGAAGTCTACATACTATATGATCCAGTATATGACATTCTAGTAAAGGTAAAACTATGGTAACAATAAAAAGATCTGGAGTTGTCCAGGGCTGGGCGGTGGGGCATAGGGAGAAGGATGAATAGGAACAGAGGATTTTTTTACAGCAGTGAAGTGTATGCTATTATAATGATGGATACATATCATTATACATGTGTCCAAACCCACAGAATGTATAAGACCAACAGTGAACCCTAAGGTAAATAAACTATAGATTTTGGGTGACTATAATGTATCAATGCAGTTTCATCAACTGTACCAAATTTCCCACTCTGGTAGAGAATGCTAATAATGGAAGAGGTCGTCCATGTGTGGGGACAGAGGCTATAAGGGAATTCTCTGTACCTTCCTCTCAATTTCACTGTGAACATAAAACTGCTCAAAAGAATAAAGTACTAAAGAAAAAAAAGCAATAAGCTGCAATTATCCCTAATAATAGAGATATTATTTTCGGTGGGTATTCCTTCATAATGACCCTAAGAAGTGGTTGCTAATTTTTTTCAAGTTGCAGGTGAGGAAACTAAGGTTAAAGAGTATTTACTGTTTTCACAGTACTCTAGAATTACAAATTAGCAATAACTTCATGACAAGGGTGAATATGACAATTCCCTTCCAGCAGAACATATAAACAGACAGGTTAATGGAATCTATTAATAGTCTAAAGTTATTCCATGTTATAATAGCTGTTTAACTCAAAGACATTACAAACTTGGTCTTGTGACTCTTCACATCTAAGGACTGTGATTCTTAGTTAAAAGTCTAAGAAGTACAGGGGTGGAGGGGGTGGGGAGTGTCAAAGTCAAAACCACTAAGAGACTTCTATATCATCCACACAAAATATGAGCATAATAAATACTAAATTCAAAGTTCTCTAACATATTTTCTACCCAAATTCTGATTATGCTTGAAATGACTAAGTTTTTTGTATAAATCATCTATTTTTTTAAAACACTTTATAACTTTCCTCAAGACATCTTTTTCACCTCAAGTTTCTTCCAAATGACTGCTGTTTTCTTTTTCCCAAGTATATTTCTAACTTGCCTATTCCCACAACCCATCACCAAAATGTTAAGCAGAGGTATCCACAAACCTCCCTTAACCCACTTAAACTAAGACTGCATTCACAACAAATAAAACACAGTTGGTCATGGCAAAAAAATTACATCCATATACTGATAACACCAACATATCACTAAATCTACAATGAAAATGAAAATTACTGATGATAAAAGTGCCTTCTATTCTGTTAAACTATTCAGAGCAAAACTTATATTTTAACCTGGTATCTCCCAACAAGTTAATATAGGTCCTATATTTGTTAGTTTTATACCGTAAATCTTATAATTTTACAGATAACTCTCTAAAAAGATTTTTCATTAAGTGCATTAAAATTAGGCTCTAAGACAAATAAAATATCATATATAATACAAACACATAAATATAACACAGCCAGAAAGAACACATACCTCCCATTTGTTCACTCTCTCCTTAAAGGAAATAAAATCTTCACTACCTGTTCCATACAAATCAGAGAGGCTGATTCACTGAAGTGCTGCTGCCCAAGAAACCCCAGTACTACAGGAGGAAACCAAAGTGAGAACATGAAAACACCTGCTTCTGCTGGAGATCTGTTCATTAAACACATAAAAGTAGGTCTCTCCGAATTACCTCAACTGTTACAAAGAATGCATATAATACTTCTACAGCGAGGAAAGGTTTATTGTCAATTTTTATGTGGTAAGTTTATTAGTTGGGTGTTTTTGTTTTTTAAAGATTTATTTGTTGTTTTGAGAGGTGAGAGAGAGAAGCAGGGAGGGCCTAGAGCAGTCTCTACAGTTGTACATCATTAGCTCTGACAAAGCTTCATTCCACACAGGTGAATGTGGGGCTGCTCAGGGCAGGAAGCTTCACTATCCCAGAGGTTACCAGTTGCTCCACAGTTCAGCATATGGGTTTGTACGGGCATTGGTGGGGAATTGAAACCTGGACCTCATGTTTGCGAAGTAAGCCCTCAACCGCTGAGCTATCCTCGCATCCCTGTTTGTTGTTGTTGTTGTTGTTATTTTTGAGTGAAAAGCAGGTTTTAGAAATTCCACCTGAGGAATGTAACCTCTAACATATTAAATCCCACAAAAAGGAAATCGGTGACATGAAGTGTTCCAGACAGAGACACAGAATCCCTGAACCAACAAATAACCATGTTTCAAGAGTAAGAACGTTGTGTTTCTGCAGAGCTTTGTCTAGAAAAAGCACTACTCCTCTAACACCCACAGAACCTCAAACAGCAGAAAGCCTAAACATTTGGTAAATCTTTCCCCACCTCTTCTTACTAAGTGTAAAAAATATGTTCTCCTAAGCAGATGCTCTGCACACAACTGAATGGTGTCACCTTTCGGCCCCAGACTACCCTTCACTCCTTGTTTGCTACACGCAAAGGGAGAATAAGCCATGTATTTGTAATTCAATCAGAATTTGTTAAGAACCCTAGCAACAGCATCGATCTTTTATTTTCTAATGGTATATAAATGCACTATCCAGTAAGGTAATCAGTAGTCAAATGTGGCCATTGAGCATGTGAAATATGGCTAGTTTGAACTGAGAAATATTGTAAGTATAAAATACACACTGAGGAAGCCAGGATGGCTCAGTGGGTTAAGCGCTCACTTTGCAGCCCCGGGGACTGTGGATTGAATCCCGGCCCCAGCCCGTGCGGACCCATATGCTGAACTGGGGAGTGCCCCCAGTTCAGTTCTTGCCGGGGTGAGACCCCAGCCCAGTTCCTGCCCTATGCATTCCCCTGCCCACCTGTGGAATGAAACTATGTGGAAAAACCAATGATGTGCAACTATGGAGACTGTTCTGGGCCCTCCCCCTTCTCTCTGTCTCTGTCTCTGTATCTCTCTCTGTCAAAAACAGTAAAAATAAATCTTAAAAAAAAAATACACACTGATTTCAAAAGCTTATGAGGAATGAAAGAATGTAAAGTATTTCACTGACATTTTTATATTAGTTGTTGAATAATATTTATGTATACATATATTAAGTAAAATATATTATTAAAACTAATTTCACCTGTTCTTTGTACCTTATTTAAATGTGGCTACCAGAAAATTTATAATTACATGCATGGTTCACATAATATTTCTACTGGACAGTGCCAGTCTATAAACTAGTGATAAGCTCTTTCTATTCATATATCAAGTTTTCATATTTATTGCTTGATCTAGTCATTACAACAGCCTAACCAAAATTCCCTTTCCCCCAATTTGCAAAGTAAATTATATTGTTTTCTTCTTTTCTGATACTTTCATTCAATCCTAAACTGTCAAATAAATTCTATAATACTTCATGTCCTCCAGCTCCTCCACCCCACCCAAGTAACTAACCTAAATATTCATCTTTTATCTCTAATGGCTATCACAGAGAAAAGGAAGCAGAGAATTTTTCCCAAAGGGGCCTCTAGTTATCATGAAGAAACAATCTATGGTAATGTTAAAGGTCTAGAATCAAGTAGTCCTAGCAGGAACCCTGCTTCCCAAAGTGCAAAGCACTACAGCTCAGTTCCCTAGTCTGCAACAAAGGTAAATACTATTAAGTTACTTAATATTAAATTAATATTTCATTTAACTTGTATATAAAATATTAATGCCATAGGTTATTGTAAGATAATATAATGAAAGCATTTGAATAGCACCTGAGACTTCAGTGCTAATAATTATTAGCTGTTATTGTTATTTACTTTAATATCCTGCTTCCTGAGTCAAGCCTGTAGTATATGCAATAAAATATAAAGAAAACAGAACAATAGATGGAAAAGGTGGTCATTTGGGGCTGACAAAACCAAAAAATTCCAACACAAGAGCCCATAAGAAAGTTTACTTCATCATATAATAGAAAGACTCCTCATTATGAGAAAGTCAAGCTAATTCTCAGACCTTGAAAAACAGTGGTCTCCAACCGTTTTGGTACCAGGGACCGGTTTTGTGGAAAACAGTTTTTCCATGGATTGGTGGGAAGTGAGTAGGAATGCAGAAGCGGGACAGGGGATGGGATGGGGTGGGGGGGTGATTCAAGTGCCAGATGCAGCTTAATGGTCACTTTACCACTCAATGATAAGGGTTTGGTTTTTTTTAATTTATTGGGGTGACATTGTTTAGTAAAATTACATAGGTTCCAGGTGTACAATTCTACAATATATCTTCTATGTGTTGTATTATGTGCTCACTACCCAGAGTCAGTTCTCTTTCCATCACTATATATTTCATGCCCACTCTCTCTTCCCCAACTCTCTCCTCCCCAACTCCCTCCTCCCTTGCCCTCTCTGGCAACCACTGAACTATTATCTGTACCCATTAAAATTTTTTTCTATTTTGATTGTTCATTTATTCTGTTCTTTAGATTCCACATATATGAGAAATCATATGGTATTTGTTTTTCTTAGTCTGACTTATTTCACTTAGCATGATATCTTTTAGTTCCATCCATGTTGTTGCAAAAGATACGATTTTATTCATCTTTATGGCCCCATAATACTCCACTGTGTAAATGCACCACAGCTTCTTTATCCAATCGTTTATTGATAGGCATTTAGGTTGTTTCCATATCTTGGATGTTGTGAATAATGTTGCAATGAATACTGGGGTGCACACGTTTTTTCAAATTAGCGTTTTGGATTTCTTTGGGAAAATACCCAGTACTGGAACTGCTGGATCATAAAGTAGTTTCACTTTTTAATTATGAATCTATAAGCAATTGACTTTTATGGTCTCTGTACAGTCAAAGCTCTCTACTAATGTTAATTTGTATTTGAAGCATTAGATTCTCATAAGGAGTGTGCAACCTAGATCCCTCATGTATGCTATTCCCAGTGGGTCCATGCTCTATGAGACTCTAATGTCACCACTGATCTGACAGGAAGCAGAGCTTAGGCAGTAAAGCAAGTGATGCTGTAAATACAGATGAAGCTTTGCTCATTGGCCCATCACTCACCTCCTGCTGTGCAGCCCAGTTAGTAAGAGGTAGACTGGTACCGGTCAGTGGCCCAAGGGTTGAGGACCCCTGCTGTAAAAGGTATCTTCAAGAGGGTAGGAGTAAATGTTCCTAAAGTCACCCTTTAACCCTCTATGCCCTTATCAAGGTAGCCAATTCAGATGGTAAAATCTGGAACCTATCCCATTGACCATAATCATCAAGTCTAAAAACTGTACATTCATTGTGGTACTTCGACTTAGCTACTGACTCATTATTATACTCCTAAAAAGTCAACAAGGTCCTATGTACAGTTGTTGGAGAACCTAAGTTTAGACATTCATTACATGGCAACCCAAGTTAAAAATCTGTCCACTCACACCTGGAATTAATATAGTATTATATGACAATTATATTTTAATGAAAAATAATAATAAAACCCTTTTAGGGAAAAAATAATTCTATCCACTCTTACCTAAAATTTCAAAAAGCAGAAAATACATATGAAAAAGTCAAAATAGTCACTTGTCACATGGGGCATACCAAGTCCCATAAACTTAAAGCAGATGTAGGTGGGTAGCTCTATAACTTAAGCCAAAATCTAGGTCAGATGAACCTCTCTCGTTATCCTTTTCATCATATTCTGTCATGTAGATATTTGCACTATATATTTTATTTTCTTCTTCTCCAAAATAGAAAATATCTTAAAGGTAAGGGCTATATCTTCTTGAATTCAAAAGTCTACAACACTGACTCTGAAAAATTGGGACACTCAAATATCTGGCATGCTGGATTGAATCTATAGTCATAAAAATAATAATATTTACCTTAGTGAAGTCTTCCATTTTTAAAACACTATCATGTTATTTCATTTCACTGTTCCAACAATCTTAGTCACATCAGACACAGTCTTACTTTTTGTGAAGTAAATGAAGCTCAGAAATCTCAGTAACTAATTCAAAATTATTCATTTGTATATGTCTTAATGGGCAAACTTTTAGTCCTAGACCATGCTGGCTATAACTGAAAAGCCAGAATAGAATGGCACGGTATCGCACCAAACCACACCACACACCACACCACACACCACACCACACACCACACCACACCATACCATACCAGAGTCTTTCTCAGAGAGAATTAGCAGGAGAAGGAAGAAGATGACAGACAGTTACAATTTTTTTAAATTTTTTATTTATTTATTTACTTACTTTTGACAGAGAGAGAGATATAAATACAGAGACAGAGAGAGAACTGAACTCGGGGAGCTCCCAGTTCAGCATATGGTTCTGCACGGGCCGGCGCCGGGATTTGATCCCCAGTCTCCAGCGCTGCAAAGTGAGCGCTTAACCCACTGAGCCATCCCGGCTTCCCAGTTACAAGTTTTGATGATGAGATAAATGTATGGCAGTCCCTAAATAAAATTAAATTGCTTTTCACATTTCATTTTTTCCTATCTTACTAAAATCTCAAAGTTTTATTTTCCTTCCAAAAGTTTCTATTAAGTTTCTTCCTTTATTCTCCCATAATTAGTTATACCTCCATCATCAAAATTATACTCCATCTGAAATTTTACCTGCTATCTTCCCTCATACCCATAAGCCACTCTGTTTTTAAAATTATGCAATTCTGCAAATATTGTTTTCTTATTCTATCTTAATGTGTTTTACTATGCATTTGAATTAACCAGTATGCTCTAAAATGGCTTTTGTTCAATTTTACCCTCTCTAAAACTAACCTACTATATAAGTCTATGTTCTGCTAATATTCCCACCTAGACTCATGAGGAAAGAACTGGCAGTTGCTCTATAAAAAGTACTTACAATGATCAATCAATCAACATTCGCTGTCATCCAAGATTATAAAAGCAAAGTTAACTTGCTTCCTATTGTCTGTCACTCCTGAGTTCATATTTAGAATGTCCTATAGCTCTCCTATTTAATCAATGACTTAAGGTAACTCACTCAACTTCTCTGAAATGAGATTTCTTGTAATAAGAAGAAACTTGGTCTAGATCTCCTGAATTTCTCTAAGATCTTAAAAATTCCTGAATCTGGGAATTTAAATGCAAATTTATTTACCTTCTAAAAGCTGACTTATTATTTTAATGTACATATTTGCACTCTTTCCACCCACTGTAACTTGAAGGTAAGAACCATACATCTTAGTACCCTTATCCTTTGAGCATGGTACCATGCACATGTAGGCATGTTTCAATTGCTTTTCTACCTGAAAAGTGTTAAACTGTTAGCTTTGGCAGAAGAAAACTCTTTCAATTTTCCTATGTGTAACTGAACAGCAAATCACTATAATTCTGAACCAAATTCTGATAAGGTAACACTGTCAAATTCTGGTTAGAATCTGAGTTATGTTATTATAGCCTCTCATTGATAGCCAGCATAACCAGCATCTGCAAAAGAGATGGTAATTAATTGGGACAGGGAGATTGGCCCCAAACCTTGCTCTTTGCCACAATTCTACATAACCCTTATATGCACTCCCTGATTGATAGGCTGACCAGGCATACCATTTTAAACTGGATAGAAAACAACAATACTGTCCTGTTTCAAATGATACACATGGTCAGCCCATTGACACCTTGAATTTAGCCCAGTGAGACTAGGCTGACCATATGTACCATTTGAAATGGGACAGTACGTTGTTTACTGTCCCATTTCAAGTGGTACATCTGGTAGTCTACTGACTGATGGACTGAAAACCAAACTTTAGAATGACATCTACCAGTACATCCTTGGATCATAAGCTACAGAAAAGGAGAACAAAGGGAGCACTAACACAGATGTGTATTTAACTTCTGATTCATTATAACAGAATTTGCTCCAAAAATTAAGAGATTTACCAAATTTGTTTTTAGACAAAGTTAAAGGAAATTTCCCATTATAGTAAAATTTAAAGAAATGTCTTCTCTTTTAAATACATGTAAAGTTTTACAGATATTTCCAGGCACCGTGTAATAGTGTCAACATTAGCTCAAATTTAGACTGAAAAACTATTATCCCTCTAATTAGTTTTAACAGATGCCTATGCCTTGGCAAAAATCACTAAACTGTGTTTGGAATACACATGTATCTATAAAATGAATGCAGAAACAAGCTGACAAAAGTCATTTAATTGTGCATATAGTAAAAGAACTAAAACTGTCGGGTAACTTTAATAAAAACTAACATATAATCATCACATCTGCCTACAGTTAAAACATATGGTACTCCAGTTTCAGGAAATCAAAGCTTACCAAAACTTTTACAATTAAATTTGGGTTACTTGGGGTGAGGGAAGGAAATGCAGAAGGGGAGCAAGGAGTCCTTAAAAACCCCCCGTTTTGACTCAATCTGCAGCTGCAATTACAGCTGTTCTGAACATATTTTTGGAATACTACAAAAATACATTTTTTAAATAATAATAACAAAAAATGGTTTTAATAAACTGAAGAATTTGAGAGAACTTCTTCATAGTTAAAAGGCCATTTTTTAATATATATTTAATATTCTATTGACTTTGTTCTGCAACTAATAGATGAGAATTCTTACATAAATGTAAGAAGCATTCTCAAGCTTTCTTAGGTTTTAGAGTTCTTAATTTCTTTTAACATTAAAGAAAGTACATTATAAAGAATACTGCAATTTTTTTTTCCTTTGGCATTCTTGTAGAAGCTCATATTTTATACTTCTTCCCCCGCACCATGCCATCTATTTTATGTATTATAATATGAAACAAGTCTATGATCCCAATTACATATGTGTATGATACCAATAAATCACATTAGAATCCTTTTGATATCAATCCAAATATATTCCCTAAGTGTATTTAGTAAGTAAGAAAGAAAGAAAGAAAGAAAGATGACATCATGCAACAAATCAAATGAAGGCATACACATTTTAAGACTCATTTCTGTGTTATATTTTATATAACATTTTGTGATATGATAAGACATCTCAGTTAATTCCCTGGATAATTATTCATTAAAAGGAACAATTATTTTAAAATTACAAATCTGACCCTGGTCCAAAATGGCCACTTAGCAGCTCCTGAACTCACCTCCTCTCAAAGACACAACCAAGGGCTAGAGCCAAGCAAAACAATAAGATTCACGATCTACACAAAACCATTCCATCAACTGGGAGGGGTAGTTGTTTTGCCTAATGCATAGAAATCAAAAAACAGAGTCAAGGAAAATGAAGAAATACAGAAATGTGTTCCAAGCAAAAGGGTAAGAGAAAACTCCAAAAACAGATCTTAATATTATCTAATGGAGATAAGAGGTTTACCTGATAAAAAGTTCAAAATAGTTGTCATAAAGATGCTTACCAAGATCAGAAGAATACACGAATGAAGTAAAAATTTCAAAAAAAATAAACACTAAAAAAAAAATGTACCACACAGAAACCACAGAACTGAACAAACTTCAATATAACAGAGATAAGAGATTTATCCGATAAGAAGTCAAAATACACAATACAACACATAGAGGGTGGATATACCGGTATAGTAGAATTTTACACCTGGAACCTATGTAATTTTATTACTAACCAATGTCACCCCAATAAATTTAATCTAAAAAATAAACAATGAAACTGGCATAATTTTAAGTCCTGATAAAGAACAATGAAGCTATAAAAAAATGTTCAAAATAATTGTCATAAAGATGCTCACTGAGATCAGGAGAAAGCATGAAATAAGGTGAGAATTAAAAAAAAGAAACTAAAAGAAAACAAACAAACAAACAAACAAGAAGAAAGTACCATACATAAACCACAGAGTTGAAGAACACAATAAGTACTGGGGGAAAAAATCAATAAAACTTGAAGACAGGGCAGTAGAACTCATCCAAGTGGAAGAGAAAAACAAGAAAAGAATAAAACAGTAAATACAGCTTGAGAAAATTATGAGATGCCATCAAATTCAAAAATATATATATTATAGGGTTTCCAGAAAGAGAAAGCCCAGAAAGCTTATTCAAAAAATGACTGAAATGTCTCTAATCTGTGAGGGGGTGGGGATGGACAACATGAAGGAATCCCACAGAGTTTCAAATAAAATGACTCTAAAACAAGACACATTATAATTAAATTGTCAAAAGTTAAGATAAAGGAAGCCGGGGTGGCTCAGTGGGTTAAGCGCTCACTTTGCAGCGCCAGGGACCGGGGATCGAATCCCGGCTCCGGCCTGTGCGGAACCATATGCTGAACTGGGGAGTGCCCCCAGTTCAGTTCTGTCTCTGTCTCTGTCTCTGTATCTCTCTCTCTCTCTCTCTCTCTCTCTCTCTCTCTCTCTGTGTCAAAAAATTAATAAATAAGTAAATAAAAACCTAAAAAAAAACCCAAAACAAAACACCTCATTAAAAAAAAAAAAAAAAAAAAGTTAAGATAAGGAATCTTAAAAGCAGCAAAAGGAAAAAACCATATTATATAAATGGAAAATAAGATTATCAAGAATATCAACAGGTTTTTCACAATCTGAAAATCTTTTGCAGGACAAAAGAGTCTGGCATGATATATTAAAGTACTAAAACTAAAAAAAAAAAAATGCTAGCCAAGAATACTCTCCCTGTCAAAGGTATTGTTCAGAATAAAGGGAAAAATAGTTTTCAAGGCAACTGAAAGGTACAAAAATTCATTAACACTAGACCAGCCTTTCAAGAAATGTTAATAAGACTTCTTGGGATGCCAGGATAGCTCAGTAGTTGAGTACTTTCCTCACAATTGCCAGGTCTGGGGTTCTGTTCCAGGCCCAAGCTTATGCAAACCCCATTTGCTGAAATGTGGCACAGCTGGTAACTGCCAGGATGGCTCAGAAGTGAAGGTCCTTGCCTCCCATGTGACAGTTCCCACCCCAAGCGACCCCACATTCACCTGTGTGGAATTAAACCATGTCACAACTAATGATGTACAACTATGGAAATTGCTCTAAGCTGTCCCCCCTTTTCTTTCTCTGTCTCTCTCTCTACATCAAAACTATAAAATAAATCTTATTAAAAAAAGGGGGGGGGGCATTTCACTTTTGGATGTCCCCTCTTGTTAGAGAGCTTTCCTTCTTTCCAATAAACTTCTGTTTAACCTTTAAAAAAAAAAAAAGAAAACTACTTGAAGCTTCAACACAAACATCCTAACTACTACAGAATAACACTTTAAAGCATGCATGTCCAATCGATGGCCCAGGACAGCTTCAAATGTGGCCCAACACAAATTCCTAAACCATTATGAGACTTTTTTTTTTTGCAATCTTTTTTTTTTTTGCTCAACCTTTTTTGTTTTTAGCTTATCAGCAATTGTCAGTGTTAGTATATTTTGTGTGTGGCCCAAAACAATTCTTCCAATGTGGCCCAGGGAAACCAAAAGGTGGATATCACTACTTTAAAGTATAAATCTCACTAGTAAAGATAAATACATAGACTGACCTTTAAATTCAGATTAATCTAATTTGTAATAGAGGTGGGGAAATCACTTATAAATCTAATATAAAGGTTAAAAGGCAAAAGGAGTAAAACTAGATATAAATTATGACAACAAAGACATAAAATGTGCAGGGATAAAGTAAAAATACAGAGCTGTAGTATGCATTTGTATATGTGCTGCCAAAGCAAGCACATGTAGTATGCATTTGAAAATAACTTATCGACTTAAAACAGACTTACAAATATAAAAAGTTTTAAATATATCTCATGGTAAATAACCAGAAAGCAAAACCTATAATCAATACACAAAAATTAAAATTAAAGGAATCTAGGGATGCCACTACAGAAAATCATCAAAGCACAAAGAAAAGGAAGAAATAAATTACAAAAAAGCCAGAAAACAACAAAATGGCAATCGTGAGACAAATCAATCATTTCTTTAAATGTAGGTAGATAAGTTCTCCAAACAAAAGACAAAGAGTAGCTAAATAAATTTTTTTTACTGCCCAACCAAATGCTGCCTGCAAGAGCAGAACACACTTAAACTGAAATTAAAGAAGTGAAAAAGATATTCCACGCAAATGAAAATCAAAAGAGCAGAGGTAGCTACATTTATATCAGACAAAATAAAGTCCAAACCAAAGATTGTAATAAAAGAAAAAGACAATTATTATGTAATGATAAAGGGGTTAATCTGACAATGGGTTATATTTTATAAATATTTACCCACCCAACATAGAAGCTCCTACATCTATAAAGCATATAATAACAGAACTGAAGGAAAAAAACGACAGCATAACAATAATTGTAGGGGCTTCCAATTCTCCTCTTTCAACAATGGATAGATCTTCTATCACAGAAAGATTATCACAATGGCAACACTGGACTTAAACTACACATTTAAACCAGATATAGTTAACAGACGTTTACAAAACATTCCATTCAACAGCAGCAAAATACATTCTTCTCAAGCACATGTGAAACATTCTCTTAAATAGATCATACACCAGGCCACAAAAACAAGTCTTATTAAATTTAAGAAAGTTAAAAGCATATAAAGCATCTTTTCTGACCACAATGGTATGAAACTAGAAATTAATTATAAGAAAACAAAATTCACAAATATGTGGAGATTCAAGAACATGCTTCAAAACAGCCAATAGGTCACGAAAGAAATCAAAAGAAAAACCAAATATGTTAACAAAAATTAAAAAGGAAATAAAATGTACCAAAACTTATGACATGCAGCAAAAGCTGTTCTGAAAACAAAGTTCATTGCAATTTTTGTGCCCACATTAACAAAAAAAGAGCTCAAATATATGACTTAATTTATACATACATAAGGAAATGTAAAAAGAACAAATAAAGTCCAAAGTTAATAGAATTAAAATATATATGAGTGAAAATAAAATAGAAACTAAAAAGACAATAGAAAAGCTAAATAAAACTAAAAGTTGATTGTTTGAAAAGATAAAAAAACAAAGTTTTAGCTAGACTTACCAAGAAAAAGAGAACTCAAAATTATAAACAAGACTCGCCACTACAACTTATACCACACAAATATAAAGGATCTTAACAGACTACGATGAACAATTATACACCAACAAACTGAACAACCTAGAATGCAATGGACAAATTCCTAAAAAATACAACCTATCAAGACTAAATCATGAAGACATAAAAAGTCTGAACAGACTGATTACTAGTAGGGAGATTAAATCAGCAAGCAAAACCTCCCAACAAAGATATAAAATCAATATACAAAAATTAGTTGTTTATAAATACTAAAAACATCAAAGGAAAAATTAATAAAACAATCCCATTTACAATTGCATCCAAAAAATTAAATACCTATGAATAAATTTAACAAAAGAGGTGAAAGATCTATACACTGAAAACTGTAAAACAATGATGAAAGAAACTGAAGACCCAAATAAATGAAAAGCACATATAAACCCATGCTCATGAATTGGAAGAATAGAAGAATATTGTTTAAATGTTTATATTACTCAAAGCAACCTACAGATTCAATGGAATCCTTATCAAAATTCCAATGGCACTTTTCAAACAATCGTAAAAGTTGTATGGAACCACAAAAGACCCCAAATAACCACAGCAATCTAGAAAGAACAAAAAAGCTGGATGCATCACACTTCCTGATTTCAAACTATGATTACCAGGCTATTGTAATCAAAAGAACATAAAAACAGACGCATAGATCAATGAAACAGAAGAGAGAGCTAAGAAATAAACCCACACATATAATGTCAACTAATTTATGACAAAGAAGCCAAGAATATACAAAGGGGAAAGACAGTCTCTTTAATAAATGGTGCTGAAAAACCTGGTCAGCCACAGCAAAAGAACCAAACTGGACCTCATCTTATGACACAGACAAAAATCATCTCAAAATGTATTAAAGATGAACATAAGACCAGGAACCATAAAACATAAAACTTCTACAAGAAATCATAGCAGGTAAGTGCCCGACTTTGACAATGATATTTTGAATTTGGATATACCAAAAATGAAAGCAACAAAAGCAAAAATAAACAAATGGGACTACATCAAACTAAAAAATCTTCTGTACCAAAAAGGAAACCATCAACAAAATTAAAAGGCAACATTTTCATGAGAGAAAATATTTTCAAATCATATCTAATAAGGGGTTAATAACCAAAATACAGTCCCTAGTGAGCTTCTGTCCTGCGCACCTGTTCTGCAGAACAGTAGTCGTCTTATCTCCGTCTGCCTTCTCTCCCACCTAAGTGCATGCCACTACCCCATAGAAGATTCAATGGACGTGGATATGAGCCACCTGAGGCACCAGAACTATCTTTACAGTTGTAAACTAAAGGCCAACAAAAATTATCACTTTAAGGTGGATAATGATAAAAATGAACACCAATTATCTTTAAGAAAGGTCAGTTTAGGGCGGGGGTGATGAACCTATGGCACGCGTGCCCAAAGTGGCACGTGGAGCAATTATTTCGGCACGCAGAGCTGTGAATACCATTTAAAAAATTATTGTTTATGCTCTTATAGACATAAAAATAATCGATACCTCTATCTCACTCGATGGGTTGGCATGCGAGTCGAGCGAGTATACTCTTATTTCATAAACTTTGGCACTCAATCGCCAAAAGGTTCGCCACCCCTGGTTTAGGGGCTGATATAAAGGATGAATTGCACATTGTTGAAGCAGAGGCGATGAATTATGAAGGCAGTCTAATTAAAGTAACACTGGCAACTTTGAAAATGTCCGTACAGTCAACGGTTTCCTTTGGGGGCTTTGAAATAACACCACCCATGGTCTAACAGTTAAAGTGTGGTTCAGGGTATGTGAATATTAGTGGCTGTTGAGGAAGATGCAGAGGAGGAGGAGAAGAAAGACGTGAAACTCCTAAGTATATCTGGAAAGTGTTCTGCCCCTGGAAGTTAAACTTGATGTTAATAAAGATGAAGATGAAGATGATGGTGATGATGATGATGATGTGGACGGTGATGAAGAAGCTGAAGAAAAAGCTCCAATGAAGAAATCTGTACGAGATACTCCAGCCAAAAATGCACAAAAATCACACCGGAATGGAAAAGACTCAAAACCATCAACACCAAGATCAAAAGGTCAAGAATCCTTCAAAAACAGGAAAAAACTCCTAAAACACTGAAAAAACCTAGTTCTAAAGAAGACATTAAAGCAAAAAATGCAAGCAAGTATAGAAAAAGGTGGTTCTTCCCAAAGAGGAAGCCAAGTTCATAAATTACGTGAAGAACTGCTTCCGGATAACTACCAGGAGGCTATTCACGATCTCTGGCAGTAGAGAAAGTCTCTTTAAGAAAATAGTTTAAACAGTTTGTTAAAATTTTCTGTCTTATTTCATTTCTGTAACAGTTGATATCTGGCTGTCCTTTTTGTAATGCAGAGTGAGAACTTTCCCTACCATGTCTGATAAACGTTGTCCAGATTCCATTGCCAAGAATGTGTTGTCCAAAATGCCTGTTTCGTTTTTATTTTTTTTTTTATTCTTTTTTTTTTTTTTTTTTTTTTTTTTTTTTTTTTTTTTTTTTTTTTTTTATTTTTTTTTTTTTTTTTTTTTTTTTTTTTTTTTTTTTTTTTTTTTTTTTTTTTTTTTTTTTTTTTTTTTTTTTATCTTTTCACATTTATAGAGAGAAATTATCTTTTTGTCTTCAGTGCATAGTTATTTCTATTTTACTCTTTGACAGACAGAGAGAGAGACAGAGACAGAGACAGCCAGAGAACCGAACTGTGGGAACTCCCCAGTTCAGCACGTGGGCCCCGCCCGGGCCGGAGCCGGGACTCGATCCCCGGTCCCCGCGGCCCCAAAGCGAGCGCTCAACCCGCTGAGCCGTCCCGGCCTTCCCCCTGTTTCGTTTTTAAAGACTCCATCCTTTGCTTGGTTTTAAGTATGTATGAAATGTTATGATAGGACATAGTAGTAGTGGTCATCAGACAAATGGAAGTGGTGGGGAGACAAAAATATACATGTAAAAGAAACTCAGTATTTTAATAAAGAAATATATATATACAGAGAGAGAGAGAGAGAACTCGGACAACTCAATAGAAAAAAAATCCAATTTAAAAATAGACATTGCATAGGAGGCCTACAAATAGCTAAAAGGTATATGAAAAGATACTTCACATCTCTGATCAACAGGGAAAAGCAAATCAAAATATAATAAGTTGTCATCTCACACCTGTCAGAATGGTCAGCATCAAAAAGACAAGTGATAACAAGTGCTGGTGAGAATATGGTAAAAAAGAAATCCTTGTAACATCATAAACTGATATGGCCACTATGAAAAACAGTGTGGAGATTCCTCAAAAAATTAAAAATAGAACTACCATATGATCTATCAATCCCACTTCTGGGTTTATATCCAAAGGAAATGAAAATAGGATTCCAAAGAGAAATCTACACTTCCGTGTTCATTACAACATTATTCTCAATAGCCAACTTATGGAAACAATCTAAGTGTCCATCAACAGATGAATGGATAAAGATGTGCCAAGAGACAGAGAATGGGATATCATTCACCCATGAAAAAGATAAAAATCCTGCCATTTATAACAACATGGATGGACCTTAAAGGCAATATACTAATTAAAACAAGCCAGACAGAGAAAGACAAATACTACACGGTGGCATACATGCAGAATCTTTAAAAAATAATAATTAATTTAAAAAGTTAAACCCACAGAAACAAGAGTAGATAAGTGGTCCAAGGACTGGGTGGTGGGGGAAATAAGAAAAGATTGATAAAATGGAACAAACTTTCTCAGCTTAAAGATGAACAAAATCTGAAGACCTAATGGAAAACATAGTTACCATAGTTAATAACACTGTATTATGTATTTAAGATTTGCTTAGAGAACTTTCATGTTCTCAAAGCACACAAAAAAGACAAATAGGTAAGGTGATAGATATGCTAATTAACTAGATAGCTGGAATCCTCTCTCAATGTATACATGTATCACATCACCATGACATACTCTTTAAGAATATCTTACAATTTTACGTGTCAACTGTACCTTGATAAAGCTGAAAAAAGGGTGAAAAATATCATATATCAAAGGTACTTTTTAAATAGCGACTTGTTAGTTTTTTTTTAATGTCCTAAACAGCTGAGATTTTTTTTACATTGCATGTTTTTATTTCTATCTGTGGGTAGTAGGAATTTCTACAAAAGCATCAAGGGTAAATGAAGATAATACTTTGTTTTGTTTTGTTTTGTTTTAAGATTTATTGTTTTTGACAGAGACAGACAGAGAGAAGGGGGAGGTTTTACAGCAGTCTCCATAGTTGTACATCATCAGTTTCTGATACGGTTTCATTCCACACAGGTGGGCGGGGACAGCACATGGCAGGAACTCCTGCATGGGAGGCACACCTCAGTTCAGCATATGGGTCTGGCCGGGACCAGATCCTCAGTCCCTGGGGCTGCAAAGTGAGTGCTCAACCCGCTGAGCCATCCCGGCTTCCCTGAAGATAATACTTTCTTGAGAAGATATAAAAAAAAGCCTTCCAGAATTTAAGACTTAAAGATACAGAAACTAAAAAAGATACTTCCCAGAAAATTAAAGAAAGTCATGATAGTAACATTTTCTTCATATCACCAAATGTTACAAGTGGAGGTGAATGAGGTTTAAGGAACAAAGTAATATATTACAAAGAATAGGTTCTCTCCAATGACTCACAATTTAGTTGTAGGTAAATCTATTCTCTAACTTCCTTTGAATATCAAAAAAAGAAAGCCATATTATTGAAACTTTTGTAATATTTTACAGAACAAAAAAAAACATAACTTTCTCATAGTTTATAGAAAAGTACTTAATTATACATGGCAATACTAAAATTGATTATATCTGACCCATTTAGCCTGAGAGCCTCAGAGTAAATCAAATATATTTTCCATAGTTAGGATAAGTATATACATGTAGAAATTGCAGATATACTATTCTTCATATATCTTTTATGCATTCAAGCTGATTTGATGAGTACAACAAGGCCTATGGTGAGCTTGATCAGGAAAGAATAAGAAACTTATCTCTTTTCCTATATTCTGAAAAGCTGGGAAGAAATGCCCCAATATTCCTAAATATGGTGGTCAAATATTCATATTTTCCTAACATCTGCATAGGCCAATGTCTTCCATGTATGCTATTTAAATTAAAAGCTAAGCAAGCCTTATAAGATGAACACAGGAAGCCACAAAGCAAGAGGTAGCTGATAATAAGAGCATTTACATATTCGAAGAGGACAAAGATCATTCAATTTCAAAACATAGATTACATTTACAAGAGATTGGATCCACACATAGTCAAAATTTACCTCATAAAGGCAAAGAAATCACATGAACCACAGACAACAATTCACCAAACTAAAGAATGAACGGTGTTAAGCATCAGTTGCTAAAAACCATTCAAACGACACAAGAGAATAGCTGAGCTCCCTGAAAAGCACAGGTAGGCCTTGGAAGGTTGGCTGCATATACCCAAGTCTACAAACCAGCAATCAAAAAATGATCTCATTTGACTTCTACTATAATCACCACAGAAGGAAAGGCAAAATTTAAAAAGTCAACTGCAATTTAAGTTGAAGATGTGTCATCAACTAAAATAGCTGCTGCAAAATCCTATTCAAATCTCCCTTACAGCCATATGTCTACTTTGAAGCTTTTCATTATCATGCATTACTGTTTCCTTTACTGTAGAGCACCTACATAACAAGATCCAAAACACAGTGCACAGAAGGCAGGGACCAGAACCTGAGAGGACACTTTCCAGCACTACAAAATACTTAATTCCTTGCTCTTTAAATTCCATAAAGATATTG
>PVKE010009399.1:0-44956 GCA_004027555.1 Craseonycteris thonglongyai
GGATAGGGGGGAGGAGCGGGGGGGACAGTTGTGGGGGGAGGTGGGAGTGGGCACTAGATATAAGGTGATGGAAGGGGAACTGATACTGAGTGATGGGCACATAATACGATGCATGAATGATGTGAGGTGGACTTGTACATCTGTAAACTGTCTAATTGTTACCAACCAATGTAACCTCATCAAATTTAACAATAAATTTTAAAAAAAAGGCTGTTTTTGACCTGCTAAGTCATCAGCTAGCAAATGGAAAGTGACTACTTGTCACAGCATCACCTCAGAGGCTGGACATGGGCAACTGTGACAACATGGATGGACCTAGAGGGCACTATGCTAAGTGAAACAAGTCAGATAGAGAAAGACAAATACCATATGATTTCACTTATATGTGGAATCTAACAAACAAAATAAATGAACAAACAGAAACAAACTAATAGATACAGAGAAGAAACATGACTACTAGCTGTGAGGGGCGTGGAGAGGCTGGGTGAGAAAGGTAAAGGGATTGGTAGTTACAAGAGTCACAGGGATGCATAGTACAGCATGGGGAATGTAATCAGTAATATTGTAAAAACCATGCATAGTGTCAGATGGATACTAGATTCATTGGGGGATCACTTCATAAATTATATAAATGTCTAACCACTACACTAAACACCTGAAACTAATATAAAATAACACTGCATGTCAACTGTAATTAAAAAAAAAAAAATAGTTACAGGGATGCAAAGTACAACCTGGAGAATATAGTCAATAATATTGGAGTAACTATGTACAGTGTTAGTGGATAACAGACTTATTGGGGTTATTACTTTGTGAGGTATATGTCTAAACACTATGCTGTTTTGTACACCTGAAACTAATACAAAGAAAAAAAACATAATGTAGGTTTTCCCCCAGGAAAAGCAAGCTCCATAGAACAATATAGAAAAGGGAAGGCGCGCCCTCTTGTGGCTCTGGCCTGATCTTGTCACTTCCTATCCCGGCAAGTTGCTTCTATCTCTGTAAAAAAAAAGATAAAATGCCCTCCCCATGCGGGGATCCTGAAGATTAAATAAGAAACTAGGGGGAGAGTCAAAAAACAGAAAGAAAAGAAAAGAAACTGGATGCAAAGGGCCTAGCCGGGTGTCTGCCTCAAACTACTCAAAATTGCAGCAATTGATATTATCTTCCTTTTGATTATGTCTGAACCGACTCACCTGAGCAGAAATCGGTAAGGCCAAGGGAGCGGCTCTGTCTCTTGCAAGGTGGGCTGGTAGGGAAGGTGCTGGGAAGACGGGATGGGGCTCCCCGTGGGCTCCTTTATTCAGCCTTTACCGTGCTGTCAGTTAATAAGGCATAAGTGGTAACACACAGCTTGCGGTTTCTTCAAACTCAGAGCTTCTAAGCTCCGTTTGTAAAAAAAAAATAATAAGATCAGGAAGCGAGAAACTCGGCAGAACCCCGCAGGTTTGCGCCCCACGCAGGCGCTCCAGCTCCCACACAGGGGGCGCCCCAGCCCCGGCTCCGGGAGACCCGGCCTGGCGCGCGCTCTCCCCTTTCCCAGTCACTCTCTGGAGCCAACACATCACAGGTTCTGTCCCAGAGCCCCCTGAGAGGCCCTGTGAAGCTAAAAGGGCTCTTTGTAGGCAGGTGCTGGCAGAGCTGCTCTTCCCCTTCCCAGTCAGGATGCTTTAACCATTTTACTCACCTGAGGGTCCCCAGCAGCCGACCAGGCCTCCTACATATCTAATTATTTGTTGAATGAATAAGAGGATCAACGTTAATATGGAGAAGACGGTATGTGTCCATCTTCTTATCCTTCTCGTTTTTAGATTTTTACTCTCCTCCAAGACTGGGTACATGATTGGTTCAAGAAAAGTCACACACCCAGCTTAAGCCATTAAATCTTCCCAGTTTTTACCGTTTTAACCATCAAAAGAGAGAGACTATGGGCTCTAGGGACCACATAAGCCTGACCTTACCTGGGACCATTTGTCAAAGAAACCAATACAAAGAAAGCAAGAACAAGAGGAAGAAATTGAGCCACTGGATCCAGCCATACCTGATCTTTTCCCCAGACTTCTGGTATCATAAGTCTATAAATTGCTTTTTTTTTTTTTCAACTTGGAGAATGGAAAAAGTTAAACTAATACATTTCTTCTTTTTTTTTTCATTCCTGAGCAGACAGCCCTGAACTACAAGAAGCTTCCAAAGTAATCCTGAGATCAACAATTTTTCCAAGACACTGTGAGATCAGACTGAGGTTCAAATCCCAGTTCTGCTTCTCACGTGCTGCGTGATCTTGAAAGTCTTTCCACCCTTATGACATTTGTGACATAGTTCCTAGTCACAAATGACAACCCTTTTCTAGATTTATTAATTGAATACTAGAAAAGTTTTATCTTAACCGCAACCACTCAAGGTACTATGTTGTTTTTACAGTTACTGATGTTTAAGCACCTACAGTATTTCATTGGCACATAAAAACCATTAGAAGACATTGCTCATTTAGAAGACAACTACTAATTATCCTGATGTAAGGTGGATTAGTAGGATGTAAGGATGGATTTACAAGTTGGACTATTACAAATTTGGAGGAGGTAAGCTAATAAAAACAGCTTTGCTGGAGTGAAAAGGCACACAATTGAGGTCCTTGAGTCTCATTACATCCCTTTGCCCAGATAAAGAAGTCGAGTCGGGGAGAGCTCTCTGCCCTAATTTCGTTAAATGTCAGAGCATGGCCCACAGGCAACAGTAGGGTGTCTACTCTGGGAGGAAGGGTCCTAATTGACCACTGAGATAGTAACCAAGGTAGGGGCAGAGGCCTAGAGCTGGTCAGCAGGTGTCCAATGCTCTTTCCCACATCCTCCCATGCCTCCCTATGGGGATGAGGTGACCTCTCACCTTTGTAATGAAGCCCATCCCCAGGTGCACCCCTTTCTCTCCTCTCCACTTCTGCCTCTCACCACCTCTCCCGCGTCTGTTCTCACTTCATTGTTTTGCCTCAGGTCACTTGTCTGCCCTTCACAGGACCACACTACCAGCAAGGTCTGTGGGCCAAAGAAATTGCCAGTGTTTCCCAATTCCGGGCAGGTCTCCTTTAAATCTACCAAAAGGAAGATTTATAACTGCTTTAGTCTGAAAGCTGAACATTCATCAACCATGGAAAGATCTGCTCATCTCAGGCTTGGAATACCAACTTTTTATATCAAAAGTGCTGTATGTTTTTATTCCATGACTATCACTGAAGTGAAAGTCTAAGTAAAACCCATTCCGGCAGATGCCTGTGACGCCCCACAGATGCCAGGGGGTTGGGAATCTAACCTCCTGGTAGTGCTTCTCTTCCTGTCCAAATCTTCTCTTCTGCTCCTTCCCTCTCCGTAGGTGGCACTGTCATCCACCACAGTCAACCAAGCCTGGGAGTTGTCCCAACCTTCCTATCCCTCACCCTTACTAGTCATCCCACGGCCTGGGCTGATGTATGCCTGTCCCTTGTACACGCACTCACCTCTACATCAAGGAGGAAAGCTGGGCAAAGACTAGCAGTTGCATTTAGCGTCTGCCAGTGAGGGAGGGGCACTGACACCAGCTTGAAAGAGGAGCCTTCTCCCCTCTGGCAATGTGGGCACATATGTCTATAAACCTGAAGCTTGCCTGGGCTTGCAGGCAATCACCTGCTTTGATGGGGCAAACAGCTGAAGTCAATGGGGCCGATATTCCTGGCATTTCTGCAGCCTGAAAATAATCTCCAGAAAAATGTAGTTTTCCATGACATTTGTTCCCCCAGCCATCCCTAGAGTTCTGTACATGCCTATTTCCCAATATTTCAGTCGGCACACTTTTTCTGTAAAGGGCCAGATAGTACATATTTGGGGCTTTGAGGGCCACAGGCAGCCTCTGTCACAACTGTTCAACCCTGCCATTGTGGTGCAAAAGCAGCCCCAAACAATAGCTAAGCGGAGCATGGCTGTGTCCCAATATAAATTGTTTATCAAAGCAGGCAGTGGGCTAAGTGAGGCTCACAGATCATAGCTTACAGTCCTCTGCCATATTTCATGCCCATTTGAACTATTTATATACTGGTTTCTTTTTTTCCTGACTGATACAATATCTTAAATATCCATGAATTTTTCCCTCCCTCGTCATCTCATACTGAGGCTAGTGGGCCCCGGCCTTGGTCATTCCATCTGGAGTCTTCTCCACAATCCATACCTCACTCACACTGCTACCTTCTCCTGTCATTCCTATATAAACTCCTTCAATGGCTCTGCACTGTTTTAGGTTACCTTGTGTCAGACAGGGTCTCAACTGGAAGCAGATGACATGGTCAAGTTAGGATCGTTTAAGGTGGGTCCATTTACAAAGTGGCCCGGGTTAGGGGAACCACAGGCACAATGCACTCTCTCAGGGTCCACAGCTGTGCTGTCTCCATCCTTAGACCCATCCAGAAGGGTGCAGGAAGCAGCCACCAGAACCCCAAAGGAGAGCATTGTGAAGAGCAGGGCTTCTCCAATCAGTCATGCTGTGGAACCAGGTTTGGGAGATTTTGTTTTTTGTTTTTGTTTTTGTTTTTAAGATTTATTTTTATTGTTTTTTGACAGACAGAGAGACAAAAGAGAGACAGAGAGAAGGGGGAGGGCCCAGAGCAGTCTCCATAGTTGACAGCATTAGTTTTTCATATAGTTTCACTCCACAGGTGGGCACGGGGCTGTGCAGGGCAGGAACTGGGCCGGGAGCCTCCCACATAGGCACCAGCAAGAACTGAACTGAGGGCACACCCCAGTTCAGCATATAGGTCCGCATGAGCCAGGGCTGGGATTCAATCCTGGGGCTCCAGGGCTGCAAAGCGAGTGCTTAACCCACTGAGCCATCCCAGCTTCCCCAGGTTTTGTTTTTATTTTGTTTGAAATTTTTAAAATCTAATTCTTCTCAGACTAGTACTGTTGTAAAGTAGAATTTAAAATTAATATTAAAAAAAATAAAACAAGAAAACACAAAAACATTTTTATTTTTCATATTAGATTCAACAGATATAAAATCTCCTTGTCAAATTGCTATAAGAGTTTCTAAACTTACTCTCCAGTTCTGTTCTTACCTCATCATGGGGCCAAGACAGGCTGAGGGGAGGGAACCAGAGAAATTAACACCCCAACCTTCTCCTTTCTCCTACCAACAACCCCCACTGGCCAAACCTAATGAGAAATCAGACAGAAGAGACATTCACACCACTCATGCTGGTCAGCCTCCCAGGGCAGAAGGTGCAAGATGGAGCTGGAGGAATAAAGAGCAACAGAAGGGATCCCAGCAGAATATCCTCCATAAGCCTACTTGCCACCCTGTCTTCATGTAGCCCCATATTCTCTCCACATCAGTCACCTACAGTTTCCGCATGCTCTCACCTCCATCCCTTTACACATGCTGTTTCTGATGCCTAGGAAGCTTCCACGCTTCTGTCGCTTGTTTGATACAGGGACTCAGATCAAACTCTACTTTCTAGATATTTTTCAAATGCCTGGGTAAGTCAGTGACATAGTCTGAATGTTATTAGCACACACAGGTGGGACATCTATCTTGGCACTTCACATAAGCAATCAAATACATGGAGCTCACTGAGGACAAGGACTTTCATCTCTGAATCCTCAGAACCTTGTATAGATTAGATCTCCCAACAATCTTTGTGTAATTGATAATGAATTCTTGTAGTCATTGAGCTCCTATAATCAACAGTATACCTAATAATATGTATGTGTATCATATGTATATGTATCATATGTATATGACTATCATATGTATATGTACCATATACTCTGAAGAGAATGATTGATTGGGATCAAGAAAGACTGAACATGAAAGGTCTATGTGATCTAAACTAACCACAATCCACATACCTTGAGTTGGACCAGCTGCCCACTGAACCCCTCCGTAAAGGAACCCATCTATTTTTGTGGAAAATATTATTACAAGTCACAAGGAAGCAGCCTTTTGACTTGGAAGAATTGTAAGTGACTTGAGGCAATTAATAATGGCTTATACCTAGAACAGCACCTGCTATTTGGTGAGCGCTAGATCAGAATCCTCACAACAAGCCAGTAGGGTATAATAAATGCTATAGTAATCCCCACTTTATAGACAAGAAAGCTGGGGCCCAGGGAGTTTTAGTGACTTCCCCTAGGTCACACACACAGCGAGAGGCAGATCTGGGATTCAGACCTGTGCTCTTAGTCACTACCCCATTTTGGCTCGCCTATAACACTGTAACAGATTCCACATGCCTTCTACCGGTAGTTAGAATAAGGATGATGGAAGCCCCTGTCCTGACCCCATGTCTCCCAAACAGGAAGGAAATTCTAGTCTAAGGGAACATTGTATTTCTGAGTGCCTCATTCGACTACTAACATTAACAACAATAACTTAAAAGTCTATGTGCCAAACTGCTTAAAAGCTATCCCTCGATCCATTTAATGCTTGCATCAAATCTGTGAAGCAGGTATTATTACCCACTTACAGGTGGAAAAGTGGTGATTAAAGTGTTTGAGTTAAACATTATGCACTAGTCAGCTGGAGAGCCAGGACCTGTGTCTAGGTCTGTGACTCCAAATCCTGTGTTTCATTGGGCTGTCCCCTCAAAAAGATTCAAACAAAGTTTGTCATTACAGCACCAGAATCCCTGCCGTTCTGCACTTCTGTCCCACTGTGGACCCAGGAGTGACCTGAAGCATGCCTGCGGATGCAATCACAGGAGTTTTACTGCATGCAAATATGGAAAGTTATAGCTTAATTTAGGGTTGTTCACAGCATGCTCTAATCCCAGGAAGTTACTTTTTAGAAATCAATACTGGGGGAGAAAGCTATGCAGTATCTCACCATCTATCTTTCTCAACTCTCCTGTGGTCTTGCCACCCTATCTTTTGCGAAGTATTAACCTCAACTTTTTTCAGCATATAGACAAGCCATCTCCTTAGCTGCTTGGCAGTTAACCTAACCAGAGAGAACTGGTTTCCATTAAGCCTCATTGTGTGCAAAGCATTTTCTTGTTCCTTCCTGCCCTGAAATGGTCACAATGAGCCCATCCTGACTAAAACTCCATCCATGGTATTAGGGCACAAAGCAGGGGCACTTTGTTTTTAAATCACTGTAGTAGCCTGTGCTCTAAAACAGTAAAAGGAGCTATCTTCAATGTTGGATTACAAAAAGCCACCTTCTTCAAAAAGAATAATACTCCATGTCTTTGATAATTCAATTTGTAGGGTTGTTGTAGGATTACATGAGCAAAGTGTCTAATGCTGACTACATACCAATACTCTACCAGGCACAGGACACACTTTTGTTACATTAATTAATTACTGATGTTCTCAGCCAGTTCAAATGATCTGTGCTCTCCTTGAGTAACTACTCACCAATCTCCTCCTACTCTCTAAAACCAACCACAGGGTCTTCAATAAATATTTAAAAAAGAAAAGAAAAAAAAGTACTTACAGTGTGATCCTATTTGTTTCCAGAAATTATATATGTATTCATAGTGATTTTTACTCCTTTTGCTTATATCTCTGTTCTCTACATTTTCTACAAAAGTTAAATATAGGAAAAAAATACTAAAATGTTTTTAATACCAAAAAAAGAAAAAGAAAATCTTCTAAATCTGAAACCCTGTGTACCCTCTGGTGACTTACATCTTGCTTCTCTCCCTATGTCTTAGTGGTCCCTAAGCTGCCACCCCAGCTATTTCTATTATACCCACAGCTCACCCAGGGCTGATGCCAAGGCAGGAATTTTAATTCCTGGGAAGCTCCAGGGACAAGGGGTAGGAGTGGAGGAGGGATTTCCCAAGCTAGTGTCACTTCCAGACTGTGAAGGCATCAGCCTCTGAATCAGAACCCTCCACAGGGTGGGACCTGCAAACTCTCCCCAACCCAAGGTTCCACCTTTGGAGAAACCCAGCCTGTGCCTTTCCTGGTCTTACCCCTCTTCCTGCTGCCTGGCACTCCTAAGGGAAGACTGGAGGGAGGCACTCCCAAGGGAAGACCTCCCCCTTGGCCAACCACATTTGTGGTTAAGCGAATAAGGTTTCAAAGGCCAAGCTTTTCTGATATCCAGCACATTTCTGATCTTCCCCAGTTCAAAGGAATGAAAGCTGGAGGCCAATGAATCTACTGGCCAACAGCCATTATTGCTTCCTCCAGCCTTGGCAATAAATTCAACCCAGCATAATGTGAACCCAGAAGCAATACCCAGGTGCCTGAATGTTTGTTCAGAATGCATGATCATAAACAGACCCAGGAGGCTCTAGTAACTCTACAAAGGATTTCAAAGTGACTCAACCCAGAGCCTCAGCAATTCCCAGAATCACAGCCTGTTTCCTGAAAAGGCAGAAGCTAGCCTTGCCAACACTCTAGCCTACATCCAAGAAGAGTCCTGGCTGGTTATTCCCAGGCCCTCTTGGACCTCACGGACCTCACAGAGGAAGATCACTTGAGGAGACTAGCCCCCCACAATCCCTGACTTGCACACCAGCTAGAGTAAGTGGCCCAACACAACTCAGGCTGTTGCCGTATCAAATGGGAACTCCATAAAGGTGCGGGGTTTCTTTGCCAGGATTCAGAGAACAGGGCAGAATAATCTCATGCCTGCTTGTTTCACAAGCACCACATGAAAGAAAAGAAAAAAAGGTGACAAGCACCTTTTGTAGTACTGCTCTCCCACTGTGGGGATGGGACGGGGTAGAAAAGAATGAGTGCAATCATTAGAGTGGTCATATAATCCATTGTCCAAATGGGACATTTTGGAGAATGGAAAGGGGGTACCATCAATAGCTATACCAGGATCACAGATGTAAAACAGGAATATCCCAGGCAAGAATGTGTGGTCGCCTGAGAAAATACCTCCCACTCCTGGTACAGTTTAGGGGTCTACTGCTAAGATGGTGCCCTGTTCTTTCCCAGAACATGTGCCACTGAAGAAAGCCTACTTTTCAAATGGAACCAAGGCCTCATTTATCAAGCTCTCTGGCATCCCAGAAAAATAAGAGAAAACCATCACAGAAACCACAAAAACGTGGGCAGGGCCATAATCTGTCTGGATCCACACTGCATCTACTGGGTCAAGAATAGTGCTTGGCAGGTAGTAGGTACTCAGTAAATGTTCGTTGAAGTAAGGAAGGAATGCCTGAGCAGTGTTTCTAGAGTCATCAGAACTTCAAGAAACCCGAAAGCCTTGACCATCCTAGGCAACACATAAAAGGTGTTTGAACTCTCACCTTGTAAAAATCTAAGGCATTGCATAGACCGCTATGCATTTCCCTTTGGTAGAGTTTATAAATATGACACATACAAAGCTTTCAAATACCAGATTAAACTGACACTATACACTTCTACAAATAAACTGATAGGAAACAAGTGATTTTGAAGTCACTGCTAAAATCAAATAAACTGAAACTATGTCCTGCATTATTTTCAAAGTGAACTTATTCAAAATTTCCTTGGCCAAAATTGGGACTGAAACAAGCAAATGCCCGCTGCATACATCAGAGTTCCTTTCACTCCATACTCATTGTGCGTAAGTTCTCTGAGAAGCGTGTGCCATGAAGGAATTTGATTTTCAAGAGATTTAGTGGGGAGAATATCTGTGAAGGCTACAGGGCAAGGAACAGGAGAAGGCAGAGAGGGCTTTCAGACTATGATACAGGTGGGTAACCTGGGAAAGGAAGAGAGGGAAGGAAGGAGGGTTGGAGAAGGAGAACTTCATACTCGACACAGTTCTAAGAAAGGTTCAGCCAGGCTGATGAGGAATCCTGCAGCCCAAGCTGCCCAGTAGAGGGGTCCCACATCCTACAGGAACGGGCCCGCCCTAGTGCCCCGACTGAGTCCCAGTGGCTGAGAGAAGGCATGGCCTCAGCACAAGGATGGTGGTGGGGCAAGAGGGGGAGTCAGCAGGAGGAGTTCTAAGCAACACATTCCCAGGGCGAACACACACACTGTTTAAAGTTCTCCATGGAATGACTCTTTTCTATGACTCCAAATGGGCTCTGGTAAAATCAGGCTAGCTGTCAAACTGAAGACTCATAGTAGATAACAGGTAAGCTATCCCACCTCCCCCATGTCTTCTTCCCAAGGGCAATAACCTTTCATTCTGCTGGGATAAAATTTTCTCCTAGAATCCCAATCAATGACAAGTTTTTAGTTAAAAAATAGACATCTATTCATTCATTTTATTATTTCCAAAGAATCAAGTTCATCCCAGGCAGTCTGCATGGTGGCTGTGCAGAGGTACTGGAAAGGGAAGCATAGGGTCACCAACATCCATCATCCAGCAGTAAACTCTTTCCAGGGTCGCATTTTGGATTCTTCATATTGATCTTGGTCAATCATTGACTGTACTTTTGGTCCAGAAGCCATCCAAGGAGAGCAAGGGTTGAACCACCTTAACTCATACCCAAATGGAACAACTTCCTCAGAAAGGCTGGACCTCCCCAGTAACCCCTGTAAGAAATAACATGGAAAAGATATTTGCATCAGAAAAGATGGGGGTTACGTCCCTATTGAAAGAGAAGCCAGACAGCTCACAGAGCGTGCGTCTCAGCACATAAAGCAAAATTTAGCTGTGCAGGTAGAAAGATCCCGTTACTAGGAGGAGACAACCTGGCTTTGACAATGACTGGCTATGTGAGCCTGGACATGCTGACTCAGTTCAGCAAAAACCTGTATGAAGCCTCTGCTACATGCAAACTGCAGTGCTCTCTACTTCCATTCACTAATAAATTAAGTATAGGTCAGGGACTCTCAACCTCAGCCCTACTGACATTTTGGACCAGATATTTCTTTGTGTGGGGACTGCCCTGGGTGCTATCTTAGCAGCATCCCTGGCCCCTGCTAATTAGATGTCAGTAGCATCCCCTCCAGTTGCAGAAACCAAGTATGTCTCCAGATATTGTCAAATGTCCCCTGGGGATAAAAATCACCCCGGTTGAAAACCAGGTAGATATTCTGACTTATCTATCTCATAGAGGGTTGGACGGGTCAAATGAGATTGTCATTTTTTGGAACAAAGAGAAATTATTCATGTATATTACTCTACTTATTTATTGAAGGCCTACTATGTAGCTGTCTTTTAATGTGATATCGCATTAATTCCCATCCTATGAGGTAGGCAATGTTACTTTCATGTGCAGATAAGAAACTTAAATACATCACCATTTATTTGATGTCCCCTCCCTATTCCCCCACTGCCTCTCCCTTTACCTCCAGGTAACCACTAAACTATTGACTGTGTCCATTAGTGTTATTTTCTTTGTTACTTTCAGTTGCAATACACAAACAATGTAATGTAGAATTGCACACCTGGAACTTATGTAACTTTTACCAACCAATGCCACCCCAATAAATTCAACAACTATAAAAATAAAATTTGGGGGGGAGAGCCGGGACGGCTCAGCGGGTTGAGCGCTCGCTTTGAGGCCACGAGGACCGGGGGTCGAGTCCCGGCTCCGGCCCAGGCAGGACCCACATGCTGAACTGGGGAGTTCCCACAGTTCGGTTCTCTAACTGTCTCTGTCTCTGTCTCTCTCTCTATCTGTCAAAAGTAAAATAGAAATAAATATGCACTGAAGACAAAAAGATAATTTCTCTCTCTATAAATGTGAAAAGATTAAAAAAATAATAATAATAAATAAAATAAAATTTGGGGAAGCCGGGATGGCTCAGTGGGTTAGGCACTCACTTTGCAGCCCCGGGGACCGAGGATCGAATCCCGGCCCCGGTCGTGCTGACCCAGATGCTGAACTGGGGAGTGCCCCCAGTTCAGTTCTCACCGGGGCGAGACTCCCACCCAGTTCCTGCCCTGTGCAGCCCCACGCCCACCTGTGGAATGAAACTATGTGGAAAAACCAATGATGTAAAACTATGGAGACTGTTCTGGGCCCTCCCCCTTGTCTCTGTCTCTGACTATCTCTCTCTCTGTGTCAAAAACAATAAATAAATCTTTAAAAATAAAAAAATAAAATAAAATTTAATATTTTTAAAAAGAATAAAAAGAGAAACTTAAACACAGAGAGTTTAAGCAACTTGCCCTAGGACACACAGCTAGTAAAATAAATGACAGATCCATGACTCAAACACAGGTCTGACTCCAAAACTTAGGCTCTTCCTCACTGTTTGATTTTTCCTATGACATAATAAAAACAAAAGTAAGGTAGCAGATGAAAAAGGACTTACCATGTGAAAGTGATTTGCAATGATGATGATTATTATTTACCCAGGAGCAAAAGAGAGCCAGAACATGGAAGACAGAAGATGTGGTCACAGCCAATAATACAGAGAAGCGCCTGCATCCCCTGTGGGTGGTGGCTGTGCTACAGCTCTCCTCCCACCCACCCCTCCACCCCCCCAGCAGCCTCTCTCCCACCGAGTGTGGCCAAGACTTCAGATGCCTTCGCAGATTGCCATCGCTAAGCCACGAGCAGTGACACAGCCGGGCAGATCCCATTCACCAGTCCTGCTCTGCATCATGGTTTCTCCTGAGCTGGAAGGCACAAGTGGGTGCCATATGCTAGAAGGTGTGCCTCTACCCCAGCCATGCACGCACCTTAGCATCATACTCCAGTACAGGAAGGGCATCAAGTCGGCCTTCATGAGGTACATGGAAAGTCTCTCTTTGCTCTGGTCAAAAGGGAAGGTTTCCAGGGGCTGAGCATTGTAGTCAAACTCCGCAAGAATCACACGGTTGTAGCTGGTCACCAGTGGACATGATGTATAGCCATCATACTAAAATTATACACGAGATTGAGTTGGAACGTGGCTTTTTTCGTGGTGTTATATAAACACTTTAGAATGTATGACTTACTCTGAGCAGTGGCATTTTTTTCCCTTTTTAGTGTACTATAATTTTTGTACAGTGAAAAGTAGAAATTATAAAACAAAAAGTAGTACTAAAGGCAAAAATCAAAGTGTCCGCATTGGAGAAACTAATTAAAACAGTAGCAAAATTGTGGGAAACACTGTTTTCACACAGAATGGAAGATGATAATTGAGACAGTGATTCTTACAGAGCACACAAACCTTCTTTGTTGGTGTTTCATTCTTCATAATCAGAGAAATTGTTCTGTCAAGTATTCCTGATTGGGCAGCTATAAGAGCAATGAAAAAGTCAGAAAAAATATAAGCATCTAGGTTTTCCATGAAAACTAAGTTGCAAATAGCTTTAATGTGAACAAGTTAAGAAGGCTCCATTCCCCAACCCTCTAGATTATAATTAGAACACGACTCTTCTCACTATTCAAATTTCTGGCCAGACGAAGTTCTTCAGTTCATCAAAGGCCCACATAGAAGCCTCTAAGTTTGAAACAGATGAGCCAGCTCTCTAACAGGAGGACCGGCAATTTAAAAGGCCTATAAAGGTGGCCATACCCCGGCCCTATTCCCCGCTCCTCCTAGGGTTTGATGGGTGTCAGCTTAGTCTGTGTGCCTAATATCGCTTATCCATCCAGATGTCCCTGTGTCCCAGTCTAGACTGGTAGCCCCAGGTAGATCAATTAGGCAAAAAAAGTAATCTTTCCTCTGTATTGAACTGCCCTATCTGAGGTTGGGCCAGAGATAGATAGATAGATAGACAGACAGATAGATAGATGGATGTTTTGGGGTTTTGTAGTGGCAAAATAGGCTACTGCCTTTTGCATTAAGAAAATTTTCAAACTCTGTCATTCTTCTTTCACCTATCCCATCACATGTGTCACTTTTCTTCCTGTAGGATTTTCGTAACAATTCACACATAAATATTTCCCTGTATATCTGTGATAGATGAGGAATTTTTGAAACACAAACACAATAGCATTTTTACACTCAAACTACTAGCAATAATTCCTTAATATTATCTAACCCCGGTCTGTGCTCAATTTTGAATGATTAAGACTGCCCTTTTAAATTGGTGGTAGCCAGATGGGAGAGGATTTGGGGGGTAAGTGGAACAGGTGAAAAGGATTAAGAAGTACAAATTATCAATTACTAAAATAATCACCAGGATGTGAAGTACACCATGGAGAATAGAGTCAATAATATTGTAATTACTATGTATGATGTTGGATGGGTACTAGGCTTACCGGGGTGATCACTTCATAAATTATATAAATGTCTAATCACTCTGTTGTACACCTGAAACTAATATAATATTGTAGGTCAACTGTAAGTGGAAAAAAATGTTTAAAGACTGCCCTTTTTTACTCATCTAATTTTGGAGGGTGGCATTAGTGAATAGAGGTTTCAAGTGTATAATTCTATAATACATCATCTATATATTGTGTTGTATATTTACTACCCAGAGTTCTTCTCCCATCACCATATATTCGATCCCCTTTTCTCTCTTCTACCTCCCTGCTTGTCCTTTTAAAGATACAAGCAGTTTGTGTCTCTAGAGGTGGAAGAGTATATTTACTTTTTAAGAAAGATTTTACCTACATGTTGTAAAATGCTCATTAAAGTAATCATTTTGCAAGCCTCAAAATCAGGGGTCAGCAAGTTTTTTCTGTAAAGAACAATTTTAGACCTCATGGGCCAAGAGGCAAAAATCAAAGATATTATATAATATAATGAGAGACAACAAAAGTTTTTAACAAAATTGAAAATAAAATAATTTTTTGTATTATAGGTCTACTAATGCAAATAAACATTTTTTAGCATAAAAGTTATGCTAAAAGTGTTCCCTATCAACAAATCAATTATAAATGGTCACCTGTAGAAACTATCCTTAGCCAGCTGTACAGAAACAGGTAGCCAACTACACTTAGCCAGCAAGTTGTAGTTTGCTGATGCCCAAATCCAAAGAACAATGAATATTTTACCTGTAGAAACTATCCTTAGCCAGCTGTACAGAAACAGGGAGTCAACTACATTTAGCCAGCAAGTTGTAGTTTGCTAATGCCCAAATCCAAAGAACAATGAATATTGTACGAGAATGGTGAAAGAGTTCAAAAAAAATGAGGAATAAATTTCTATGTCTAAAAATAGTAACTGTCTTCATTGTGGGCAAGGTATCAACTCTAAAGATCATATTTTCCTTTTGGAAAACTTTGTTCCTCTCTGAGGACCATAATTAATTTAGAATCTGTGCTGAGAAAACCCAGGGAGGCCCTTGTAGCAGAGGGCAAGGTCAACAGAAAAGGACAGAAGGTGGCCAGTGGATGCCACCTGCAGAGAGGTTAGGCCTTTAGACCTAGGAAGCGGTCATGCCGTCCAGGTTTAAGGTATGCATGTGTGGAGGTATGAGAGTTGTGGTTTCTTTCCTATATTATAACCTCCTTCTGTTATGCCCCTTCAGGTAACTGTTAAATGCCACATGCTGGTCTTGGCTGCATTATATGTAATTAAGGGAAAATTCTGGGGCAGAGGAAGAGACATGAGCCACAGGAAAGCCAAAGTCAATGTGCAAGACAGGATCTCACTCACAATAGCACAGTGGTCTGGATTGAAGTAAGAAACCTGGCTGGTGGCAAGTAACGCCAAGGACAGATCTATGGAACAAGTGTAAGCATTGCTAGGAATACTCAGAGAGGAGGGAAAGCTAGTGAGAAGTGCAGATTTACTTGGAAAAAGCTAGGACTATTGTTACATAGACACTAAGGAGAGAACAAATAGACTTTCACAGATGTGAAATGACATATAAACAACAGCATGCACTGCAGTTCTGTTTGAACTAAAAATGAGTTGGAAATAATGCAACCTTAAATATAATATAAATTGTAAAAACAAAACATAAAAACAACAAAGTTGCTCTCTACATGGTCAGGGGGAATACAGAAGCTGTAAGATGGAAGGCAGGGCTGGGAGCAAGGCTTTTCACTGAGAACTTCTTGTTTAAGCACATTTACTATTATATAAAGAGTGTCCCAAAATTCACACAAGATTTGAATTTTGTGTCATTTGTGCGGTAAAGTGTTGCCAACGGGAAAAAAAGACAGCATGACAGCTGACAGTTCAGGGTTATTAAAAATGGAGCACTACATGAAAGAACAATGTGTTTTCATAGTTAAGCAATGAAAATTTACAATTTTTAATTATAAACCTGTGTTTTCTATCAAAATTACTTCTTGCGTGAATTTTGGAACACTCTTTATTTGTAACACTGAATGAAATGTATGTTTGCTTGAAGTAGGCCAAAAGCTGGGTAATCCAGGCCTCACATACAGCACAGGTATGTTCAATAAATAAATTCAGCAGGCTTACATTAAAAGAGAAATGTAAATTCAACAGTATTGCCCTGCAACCTACCTATAAATCACAAAAAGAAAAGATACTTTTACAGTTCAGAGAACCCAGTGATAAAATCCAGTTTCACCAAAAATCAAATATCCGAAGGCCAGAGGACCCATTCTAGATTAAAGGAAACCAAAAAGACATGACAACCAATGTAGTGTGTGCCCCTTAATTGGTTCATGCATTTAAGGGGGGAATGGAGGTGGGCTATAAAGGACATTTTTAAGAAAACTAAAGAAATTCAAACTGGATTGAATATGACATGATTTTATAATACAATGTTGAACTTCTTTGACATGATAAGAGAAAGTCCTTTTTTCTTAGGAAATGCAGGTTGAAGTATTTGGGGGTGAAGTATCATGATATCAAAACTTACTTTCAAGTGGCTCAGCAAAGATAGTTTTGAGATTTTTTTTTAATGTTTTTTTTTATTATTGTTTTTGACAGAGAGAGAGAGAGAGAGAGAGAGAGAGAGAGAGAACTGAACTGGGGGAACTCCCCAGTTCAGCACATGGGTCTGCACAGGCCGGGGTCAGGATTCGATCCTCGGTTCCCAGTGCTACAAAGTGAGTGCTTAACCCACTGAGCCATCCTGGCTTCCCCAGTTTTGAGATTTTTAAAATAAAAGTTGGGTGGAAAGAAATAATATTTTTAAAAAGGAAGGAAAAAAGAAAAGAAAAACAAACAAGAAGAAGTTGGGGGAAAATTACTATATATACAGTAATGAAAAAGACGTTCAGTTAGCTTCCTAGAAAGTCTCTCTAAGGCTGAAGTAGTCAGCAGAAGTAGCACAACATCCGCTACAGGTGAGTAATTCACCAAAACACTGCCAAGACCATCAGCACGGAGGTCTGTTTTACAGCATGAAGAGAAGACAGTTTCTGTCTATTGAGGATAGAATCTAAAAGGCAATTCTCCTCATCACTGCTAGTGCAGAACATTGAGATGAATTTAGTTTTCCAGGCTGAAGGACTTCATCGTGTACCAATCAGGGCACGCTCCACTGTATTTGTCTTAACAGAACAATTTTCTGGTCTGCAAGCATTCACTGACTTGCATGTGTTTTCTGGGGAAATAAATGTTTCCCTAGCTTTACGGGTGTTTCAGGCAGGAGAAAATAGCCAACCTGCCTGACATCATGAGTGCAGAAGGCCAGGGATGCAACCGTAGCAGTAGAAGTAACAGAATTGCAAAGAGCTGCAAAGTGGTACCTTCTCTCTAAAGCACCCTCCCCTGAAGAAAAACCCCTCTGACTTTGAAAAGACAGATGAGGTCATGCTACTCTGGTGCAAAGCCCTCAACAGACCCTTTCTTCTTTATGCAACAGTAGGTTATGACAACCTGTTTCTGGCTCATTGACAACTTGCTTCTGTGTCAGGGAGGTTGCAGTCATTTTTAGACCATAAAAGTTTCATTATTAATAGAATGTTATTTGTGCCAAACTTTTGTTTCTGTTAGGATGGTACCCTAGGGGAGAAACAGCCCATTTTCTTACCTACTGCAGCAGCAGTCTTGGACGTAGGAAGGTTAGTGCAGTCCCCTATTCCAAACACATTTGGGTATCTCTTGTGCTGTAGAGTTTCTTTATCCACATCCACCCAGCCAGCAGCATCAGCTACAGGACTCGTCTTGAGAACATCTGGTGAGCTCATCGGTGGTGTAACATGAAGCATTTCATACTACCAAAAGGAAGAGCATCTAAATTTGTATTTTTCCCCCAAATGTTTCTGCAGCACCACCAGCTCTCCCCACATCTCACTCACCCATACACTGCCATGGTGCACAGAGCACTGTACAATTAGTGCTTATACTGCTCCACGACTTCTCCATGATCTTGCATGCTCCCTAGGAGTCCGGTGTTAAAATAATTAACCATTCTCTTGGTTAACATGATCTCCCCATAGAGTCCAGGTGATCTCTTTGGCAGTAGGCATGGGGGAATCCAAGATCCTGGAGTGAACCTTACTAACACTCTGAAAGAACCCATTGATGTTTCTCTTATCACAAACATAAAACTAAGGGAATGGCACATTTCAATTACTTTCTCCCTGACCCTTAGGCTGTTGACTTGTAAAGCCTGGAACTGCAAAGTGGTGCTTAGAGCCCCTGAAACTTGTAAAGGCCGTATTAGGAACTGGTCTATAAAAGCACCATTCCTAAATATCGGCCAATTCTCAGAATAAAGGAAGCTGTCAAACACTAATTTAAAGTGAAATAAAGGGTGGTAAGAATATTGGCTAGCACTTTGGAGGAAAGAGGGGTCTGATTCAGTACGGGGTTTACTGGACAGTGTAGAAGGCAGGGTGGACTTTTTCCCCAAATACCTCCTCTATCAAGGTTATCTTTGGCAATAGTGCACTGATGCATCCTGATTGATTTTTATGGCTCATTTCATTTTGTTTGTTTGTGAACTATTTTTGTAGTTCATCTTTTTTATTCCTTCTATTTAGTTTTAATAAATTCCATCTAGCAATTTCAAATTGATTTAAATGCTCACAAAACATTTCATTAAGGTGAAAACTTTATCAGCTTAAGATAACCTCAACCTTGTGAGAGTCAACAGACCCTGGTTTTCTTAAGGAGGCCCAGGCCTTCCTCAGGACTTGGCAGTCATTGATGGTACTAGGAGTCAGGAAGGTGCCTTGTATTTATTCTTACTCTCAGACAATTGGAAGCTTAATTAACCTTAAGGAAGAAGTGCTGCCAATGGTCAGTGCTCGTCTACAAGGTAATCGTGGGTGACTCTTCAGGGGCATGAGTCCCTGAAGCTAGGTCTGTTATTGACCTTGGAGAGTGAACGTATGTCTGTAGGAAAAGGGATAGAATGGTCAACAACCATCATCCACAAAATCATTAAGACCATGCCTGCATTTCTTCAGTTAACTAGAACCACTTTTTTCTTTTTTAACTGTGGTCTAAATCTTACTAGAGTCATCTCTATCTGTTGGAGTTAACATGCTTGAATTTCACAAGTACACATGACTTCAAGACATCTTTCTAGAAGTTAAATATTTTCACATAATCATCATAAAGGCATGAAGTTTTACTTGAGTTAATATCCTATACAAAACTAATACTAGGGTCTGCTCTATAGAATTATTAAAAATTAACATTGATATTTAGCTGTAGCTTGTTCTTTAGCCATTATTTCCATAAACTGCATGTATATAATTTTTTTTAATGAGTTCTCTTTCATTAACATAAATACTCTATTCAGAATAGTGGTTTTGAAACTTTAGTGTTTATACACAGCATGTGTGAGACTTGTGGAAAATGCAGGTTCCTAGGCCCTACCACCCCCAAATCTCAATCCAGTAGGTCTGAGTGAAGTGCAGGAATCTGTACTTTAACAAGATCCCCTCGTGATGCTACACATGAATCCTGTGGAGGACAGTCTAAGAAACTCTTACTTGAAGGAACAGGTTCATTTATAATGAAAAATAGAATGCTTTACTTCACCTTCCCTCTTCTTATCTATAAAGAAATGCATTGGACTAGACAATCTCCAAAATCCTTTCAAGTTCTAGGACTCCATGACATCAAACAAGTTAAAATTTTTTAAATCTTAGGAGACTTAGACTAGTTCACAAGCTCAGTATTAAGAATCAGAGACAAGCATAGGCTTTTGAGTACACTGAATTTTTTACAGTGGTGGCGCTCCATCCTGGTTGTGATCAGGATCATTAGGACAACTTTTGCAATTCTCAAATCTCAGTCCACACCCTAGACTAATCAATCCAAACATTTGGGGGTTGGACCCAGGCATTAACACATTTTAAAAGCTCCCCAGTGATCCCAAGTTGGACCCAGGGCTCAGAGCCACTGCTTTAGAGCCTTTTGGTAAGGTTTTTGAAATTCAGATTTTAAAAGTGGAATTGGGTCCAGAGACAAAATCTGACCTGAAATCCAATGCTTCAAAGAGAATACAGATATCTTCTTTCTTTACAATCCCTCTAGAAGAACAATAACCATTTATGTATCCAAGTCCCTATCTGCAACCTCGACTATCCAGAACACAGCTGAGAAACAAAGCAAAAAAAAAAAAAGGCCATATAACAAAATGAAGTTAATGCACTCAAGCTCCTATGCTTTGCTTGTACAAGTATGCTTCAGGCCCTCATTCACAGCCCATTCTCTTTTACTTTACATAAAATTTAACATTTGGTTAGCTTGTTTTTCAGTCAATAAAAAATTAGAAGCAGGGAAAGCTGGGATGGCTCAGCGGGTTAAGCGCTCGCTTTGAAGCCCTTGGGACTGAGGATCGAATCCCGACCCTGGCCCATGCGGACCCACATGCTGAAGTGGGGTGTGCCCCCAGTTCAGATCTAGCCGGTGTCCATGCAGGAGGCTCCCGGCCCAGTTCCAGCCCCGCGCCCACCTGTGGAGTGAAACTATATGGAAAACTAATGTTAACTATGGAGACTGCTCTGGGCCCTACCCCCCTCTCTCTGTCTCTCTCTGTCTCAGTCTCTGTCAAAAAATCAATTAAAAAAAAATTCGAAGCAGTGATTTAAAAGAGCTGAAGCTGGAGGGACCTCCAAAGTCACAACTGCCTGAGAGCTAGAAAACAAGACAACTGGAAAGCTGTAAAAAGGATACATACAAAATCAAAGAACAGAGAGGTTTGAGGCCCTTCTATAAGGTGATACTAGCCTTAAACCACCCAGTAGGGCCTAGGAGCATAAACGTATAAGAGCTATTCAAAATTAGGACCCTGAGTAGGGGCAGCTAGAGACTAGATCAGCCTGGGAATTCTGTGACACCAGAAAGTAAGAAAATACTCAAAAATATGTTGAGAGAGGTCACAAGGACATAGGAACCATCTTGAAAGGGCTCCTAACTGACCAAATCTGGGACAATTTGAACACTAAGGAATTAAGGACAGTAATAAATTATAAACCATTGGATGAAAAGTAGGAATTTATGAGTTCATAGCAATAATGAATTAATTAAGAAAGAAAGAGCTTCTGCTGAGAATATGCCAAGAGCCTGCTGGTAAACATGGAGGAAATGCTGGAAAACCACCATTTGGCAACCACTGCAATAGAGACTAGATTAGGCAAAACTCATCTGGATGCTAAATCCAGGGGGAAACTTTAATGAGTGGTGTTTGCATAGCTTAAAGTGCCTCCCCACAGACTCCTTATGCGTAGCAAGGGAGAAAAAAGAATAATTACACTCGTACAGTGGAGAAACTGGGCCATATCTTAAATGGTGATCAAAATAAACATCAGCAATGAGGAGCAGATGAACATTGTGTGCTTTCAAATGTGTTACCCTAGAAGGACACAACATCGCCTATGCAGCATTTCAGTCTAAAAAGGCATCGCCTGAAACTAATCACAAGAAAACACCAACAAACCCAAAATGAGAAACATTCTGCTAAAAAATATATGTGGTGGTAAGAAAAAGAGAAGAAGATAAAAATAATAATAATAATAATGCATGTGGTGGAGGAGGTTGTATTAGTCCGAAAGGCCGGTGTCATAGGAGACAAGAAAGGCTGTGGAAACTGTCCAGATTAAAGGAGGCTGAAGAGACATCGCACGGGCAATACCTGACTGTAGACCGGGTTCTGTCCTGGAGGAAAATTACTATAAATGCTATTGAAAACAAAACCGGAATACAAATGGGAGATTAAAGTATTATATCTATGCTAGATGTACTAAGTTGATAGCTATGCTGTGGTTGTGTACGAGAATACCCCCATGTCCTAGGACATTTACAGTGAAGCACTTAGGGGTTAAAGGGCTATGACATATGTGACTTACCTTTAAATGCTTTGGGGAGAGAGATAAATGAAATGATAAAGCAAATGGGATAAAACCCTATATTAAGTGAGTCTAGGTAAAGGCGATATAAAGTTTTCTGTATATATTTTTATACATTTACTATTTTTATTTTTGTAACTTCCTCTAGGTTGAGATTATTTCCAAATGAAAGTTTTTAAAAACGATGACCTTGAGTCATCAGTAACATTTTAAGTGGTAGTCAATTCACCTCATGTAAGAAAGGAAAGATGTGTGCAATATATTTAGAAAGAGCTTGAGCTAAAAAGCTTACAATGTGAAGTTTTGATGTTTAGAAGATTAATCTTTGGTTCAGTTCAAAATTGCTTTTTATGGAACCCTTCATTCCTCTAAAAATGCTGAATGAATAAAATATGACTGTGCACTGTTTCTTCATTGCTAATAGTCCTTTGCCAGAATAATATAAACAAATGATTCTTCCATGCATGCTTCTCCAGATGCCTATTCATCTTGTTCATAATCTTCACACACCCCTACAAAAGTACAATTTCCACTCACAGAAGAAACTGAGACACATAGAAGCCAAGGCCTTATACAAAGGCTAAATCTTTCCAAGTGGGGTGTAGCTCTGCCAGATCTTTCAAGTTTCAAGTGCTTTCTCTTATGCACAAGGGAAAGATGTTCAGAGACACCTTCTTCCACAGTGAAAGACATCCCTGTCATTCTTGGACTACTCACAAGCCGGGATGCTTTTCCCATCACATAAACTGAGACAATCACCAGATCCTGCCTTTAAGGAAGTCCTTCCTGAACTCTAGGCAGTAACTGAGGTTGTAAAATATTTGGCTGCTTCAAGTAACTCACTGCCAAGAAAAGTAGAGACACAAAACAGGATCAAAATCCACTTGGTACCAGTAGACAAACATTCCTCAGCTCCCATGGACACAGTCTCCTACCTCTTTCTCTTCTCCACCCATTTTGGTCCACCTTCTCCAGTATCACTGTCCTAAGATGTTCACTCTCATCAGCCTCCCCCAGCATACAACAGAGGAGGACAGGGAAGTAGGAGTCACATCTTGACACTATTCAGTTGACAGCTTAACCTCACCACTCACTGAAATCACTTGGGTCTCTCCAGGTTTATCCAGGTTCTCAAAAACAGCCTCTTGTTTATCAGCTCGGACTTCAACGAGGTTTTGCTTGTAGTTCACAGTGAGGTTCCTCTCCTGGATGATCTCCTGCAGGGCATCAGCATACTTCTTAACCCCAAAAATCGCCCCCAGAGAAGTGTTGAAGATGACATTGGCCTTGGATCGCTTCCCTGTCTGAAAAACAAGAAACAATAAAAACAGCCAACACCAAAGCAATATCCAGCCACTCTGTTTGTTTGTTTGTTTGTTTTAACATAAATCAGAATTAAAACCTTCAGAAGAGACTTCACCAACTTTGTCCACCACTATACCCAGGTGGGGAGAGCTGTAGACCACTCAACTGCCTTTCTTATTTTCTGTCAGCAACACAACTAAGTACACACCTGAGTCAGGGGTGGAGGTAGGAAATGTGGAACTGAAGGCCAGAGATGAGGTTTGTTCCAGGTAAAAATAGAGCTGGATTTCTTATTCATATACCGTAGTCATTTGTTCATTCATTCAATACTGTTCTAATGAGGTCCCAGAATTGGTCAGGTACTGTTCTAGGTGCTGAGAGGACATCAGTAAATAAGACGAAGCTCCCATGTCCCCTTGGCTCATACATAAGTTATTGTTCATGTCTCAGGGAGGCTAGTATTCACCCAAACAACTAAGATCTTTTGGCACCTGAAATAGAAAATTCTCTCAGGATATCTAAGAATTTGGAGAAGAGAGTTAAGTGAAGAGAATTTCCAGGAGGGAATAAATAGCTAGTCTCTTATTTTTTTTCCATTGTTCAGCTCCTTTTAGGATTTACTCACCTGGATCTCACTATTTGAAAGAACCTAGGGTAAGCTGGGATGGCTCAGCAGATTAAGCACTCACTTTGCAGCCCCGGTGACTGAGGACTGAATCCAGGCCCCAACCCAGGTAAACCCATGTGCTGAACTGAGGTGTGCCCCCAGTTCAGTTCTTGCCGGGGCCCATGCAAGAGGCTCCTGGCCCAGTTCCTGCCCACACAGTCCCGCACCCACCTGTGGAGTGAAACTATATGGAGGACTAATGCTGTCAACTATGGAGACTGCTGTGGGCCCTCCCTCTTCTTTCTGTGTCTCTCTGTCTGTCTCTCTGTCAAATCACAATAAAATAAATCTTTAAAAAGAACTTAGGTGGGTAAGAACCTCCAAAGGCTGTGCCAACCTGAAATTCTCATGACCCAGAATGGCTTTCGTAGAAACAGATATGGTGACTGAAACTATTCCTTAATTCCCCACCCCATAGGGTTAGCGTGGGTTGATAGGACTCAGGTGAAGGCTTTCCCAGTGACGGCTTTCAAGCACACCGTCATCACCTCCTCAGTCGCATCTTCCCCTCCCCTGCTCCCCACCTGCCCTTCCACAGACCCACAGGCTGCTTTGAATCCTGCCACTGTCTCAAGTCAAACCACGCTTTGGTAAACCAAGTGTGACATCCCACACCAGGGCAGAAGAATGAGAGTGGCTTCCTCGCAACTTCATGCTGTGTGTCCTTCATCTGTGAACTCCTGCTCTGACATGAGGATGTCTGAGCGATCCTGAGAAAGTGTCTCCATGCAAATATCTCTTTCCACTAAGCTATGAAGCTCTACGTGAAGATTATTTTTCCTTTAGTTTGATGGTATACTGGTTATATACCAAGAACCAGAAAACATTCACCACCTTGAACTTGAGTGGGGGCAGTTGAGGATATTCCTATGTATAAAAATGAGCAATGAGCTACTTGTCTAACTATAAGGAAATATTTAAACAAGCTCTATCATATCTCCCCAGTAGACTTTTATACACACACTTAAAAAGTATGTACTAAAGACTAGTTAACAACATGTAATACATTTAAATTTGTATATACAGCATAATTATAACCATATTTAAAATGCATGTATAGGGGAAGCCGGAATGGCTCAGTGGGTTAGGCGCTCACTTTGCGGCATCGGGGACCAAGGATCGAATCCCCACCCCGGCCCGTGCGGAACCATATGCTGAACTGGGAGCTCCCCCCAGTTCAGTTCTCTCTCTGTCTCTGTATCTTTCTTTCTTTCTTTCTTTCTTTCTCTCTCTCTTTCTCTCTCTCTCTCTCTCTCTCTCTCTCTCTCTCTCTCTCTCTCTCTCTCTCTCTCTGTCAAAAATAAATAAAGGGAAGCCGGGATGGCTCAGTGGGTTAAGCACTCACTTTGCAGCCCCGAGGATCAAATCCCGACCCCGGCCCGTGTAGACCCACATGCTGAACAGGGGAGTGCCCCCAGTTCAGTTCTCACCAGGGAGAAGACCCCGGCCCAGTTCCTGCCCTGTGCAGCCCCACCCACCTGTGGAATGAAACTATGTGGAAAAACCGATGATGTGCGGCTGTGGAGACTGTTCTGGGCCCTCCCCTTTCTTCTCTGTCTCTGTCTCTGTATCTCTCTGTCAAAACCAATAAAAATAAATCTTTAAGAAAAAAAAATAATAAAAATAAATAAATTTTTTTTTTTAATAAATAAATAAAATAAAATGCATGTATAGGAAAAAAATGGAAGGTCATGTCAAGCTGATAAGAGCAGGTACACTAAAATGATTGAATTTTGAGTGACTTCTTCCTTTTTTCTAGTTTATAAACTTCAAGTATATAATTTTGGACATCTGTAAGAACATTTAGAAGTAGAAAAGGTGTTCTGACATGGATAAAAAGGGGATTCTGGCAATCACTGAATTAGCGCTGTCTGCCCCTTGTCTCGGGGCCTGGGAAGGAGGCATACCTTCCTGAAATAGGCTTCTGATAAATACATGATCTTCTGTGGGGCTCCAGCACACTTGATCGGAGTATTCGGGAAGGTAAAAATGGCGTTGCCCTCCTTGAAGTCCTGCATAGCTTTCCACGTCTTCTCCACCGTGCTAACTGAATAATTAGACCCTATTTGGGGATAAGCGAAACCTTCAGGTAGGCCTTTAATCTGCAACAAAGAAAAAGTGTGTTTAACAGGACTGCAAATGGCTTTAGGGTCCTTGTTCTTTGCCATGTCTACAACCTTGAGTATGGACCCCCACTACTCACACACAATGGAGCAAGCAGGTAGGTGGGAATCTGCTAAGACTAGCACTATAGCACCTGGAGTCACCTGTCACATTGCAGACTGGGCTCAGCCCAGGGGAGCCCTTCTGCCTTCCTGGCCTTGAGACCATGGTTTGAATACATCTCTTCCCATCATCAGAGTGAGGGTAAGAAGCCAGTCATACTTTCTTTTTGGAGAACCACTTGTCTCACTGGGAAGAAGAGAAATAGGCAGAACCAAGAGCTACATTGTCAATAACAGCAAACTTAAATTACCCTTCATCAGGGTGCACCAGATAAAACTCTTGATAAAGGCAGGTCATTTAAAACATGGACTTGGGAATCCCACAGACCTGGTTTGGTAGTGCAATGAAGATCAGAGATTTGGGCACCACTTCTTCCCGCAAAAGTAGCAAACTCAAAAAAACAGTCCTCAGAAAAGGTAGGACCTTCACCTCTGGAGTCACTAGACACCGATCCCTCAGGTCTCAGGGAAACAGTACTATGACCTCCTCCATAACAATCGATGTTAAGCGCAACCACTCCTCTGATTACTGATCCTATCTCCTGCTTCGACTTAAGTGGTTGTAGTATTAGCAGTTTCAATAATAATACCACCTATTATTATCAAATCACCTTGCATTTTAGTATGCCTGCAGTCTCACACCTATGCTAACATTGTGTATTCATTATAGGCCTCTGAGGGAAGGAGGAAAGTATTATTTGCCTATAGACACATAGATGAGGAAACAGAAGCAGAGCAAGGTTGACAGCCCCACCTAGAACCTTGCTGAGGCCCCTGAACACCACCTAGGGCTCTTCCCACAGGACCTCCATACTTCCTGGTTCCCAAAGCAAAATTCACTACCCAAGCAACAAATAAATAGCTGGGTTTTCATTCTGTTTTGTTTGTTGGTTTTGTTTTTTCTAGTCTGAAGAAGCTACTAAGGGAAAGGTGCCATAAGATGGTAACCGAGCCCCTTTCAGGGAGACGTGCTCACGAAGGGCAGCTTATGACGCCTCATCCAATCCAAGTCGCCCCTCTGAGAATTCAGAAGCAGAGGGAGGCAGGGGGACACAGAGAAAGAGATGAGCTCTGACCCCCACTTTAGCTATATGAGGGGAGCTACAGATTGTCCTCTCACACTGATCAGGCCAGTGAGTGGGACACCATGTTACAGAGACCTCATGCGCTCTGGGGAGAAAGAGGCAGAGACTTACAGGCAGAGAGAGGCCACCTGGGATCCAAGAGAACTAAGGATCCAGCCTTCTGGAGGCCCAACTATATTCCCACCCTAGAGATCCAGAGAGTTTGGCATCCTCATTAAATAAATCCTTTTGTTGTTTTCTATTGTCTGCAATCAAAGAGTGCCATGTAATAGAGCACTCCTTTTCTTCATCTCTTAAGTGGGGATAAAAATACCTACCTCACAAGTACTTGGAAGGAGTCAATATTAGATATCTAACAGTCCTTGGCACATAGTAGAGAGCCCATAATAATAGCAACTTTTAAATATTATTGTTTCTTGGTTTGCTACAAGAAGCTGGTTAGGAATCAGCCCGGGTCTCTTCAAACCCTCCTCCTCTCCTGGCACTCGGGAGACAGTGCCCTGGACGCAGCACCGGCAGTCTTCTCAACGCTTCTGGGGCTCTTTTGAGAAACATGGCCGGCCCACGGGTTGCAGTCACACGTTTCTCCACGCTGTCTACTCCACAGCTTGTTGTATGAGACTCCTGGCCATGGCACCATGATTCAAACCCATTACAACCTTCACGCCGACTCATGGCTTCTCTGACCCTCCACAGGACATATCCCAGGACACTGTCACCACACTCTCCCTGGATATGTCATAATCCTATTTGTTTGTTTTTGTTTTTAATGCAAAACACACTTTAAAGACCCTTACTAAGAGACATCTCAGATGAGGCCCTTGCCTGAACCATATTCCTGAAGCTTGTATGACATGGTTATCAATGTGCTTTATGTGCTTCAACTATTTATCCAAAATCCCCAAATGACTTTAGAAAACTGAACGTGACTCTCACAATTGTCAGACAGCACCTGGCTCCCTCGCTCACTGAAAAGGGAGCTCTAGGAACTTCCAGGGTTGTGTTTATATTGGGTCAGTCACCTCGTACCAAAAAAACAAACAAACAAAAAAAAAAAACAGCTTATACACAGCAAAACCCAGAACTCCCTCTAGCTTCTGATAAACTATTTGCTGGTATTTTACTCTTAAAGTCTGCTTAAGAATTCATAAAACTAATTGCTGGTAGTTTACCCTTAAATTCTGCTTAAGAATTCATCATCTAAATCTTACTTTCAAAGGGAAGTCTAGTCTGTAAGACTGCCATCTCAGTCCTATACAGAAAGGTAGTTTTCTTATAAGTTTGGGAAAGGACGCTCTTTTGCAAGAATTCCCATTTGGACCTGGGCATGCTGAACTCTGATTAAAGCTTAGAGATAGATCATATTATCATTGATAGAATCTTGATAAGACTTTTTTAAAACCATAAAAAGACTGCTGAGAAATAAAACTAGAAGAGGATTTCTCAGTAATCTTTCTTGTCAAAATGAATGTAAAGCCACTAAATGCAATGCTTGGTCTTGGCATAAGTAGGTCAGTGAATACGGAAGAGGTTTAAAACAGTACCTTCTCATAGTCCAGCTGGATTCCAAGAGCAATAATAAGGTATCTGTAGGAGATCTGCAACACATAACAATGTCATTTTATTCCAGGACCCAAAAAGTGGCAGGCCAAGCGCTGACTCAGACCCAGACATGAGTGTGACCAACATCATGCTTCTATTTTTTAATGTGAATGACTTGGGTCTGTGGATGGTGGACAGGGTAGCAGGGAGGGACTCACACTCCAGTTTGCCATCATGCCCACCGTTCTCTGTTGGCCCACACCTCACTGATTCATGAATATCATATAACCTGTCTGGCTTCGAGGCTCCTACATTTTTACATAGTAGAGAATGACAACAAAGAGGCCACAACTTTTTATGCAGTGCTTGTGTTAATACATTTTTCATGTTGAGGAGTGGGAGAATGACATTCTAATCTCAAAAGCAATCAACTTTCTTTAAAATCTATGGGGCAATGTATGAATCCCAAGCATATTTGACCTGTCAGGTGGATGAATCAATATCATAACAGAGAAACTGCTCTTTTGAGGGTTATTGAAAAGGATGTGATACTATGTACCTGATCTTATTCAATTATCTGTTTCAAATTTAAAAGTCCCCTTTCTAGGGATGCTGGGATAGCATAGCAGTTGAGTGCTTGCCTCACAATTGCGAGTCCAGGGTTCGATTCCCAGCCCCAGCAGTGCAAACTCATATGCTGAACTGTGGTGCAGCATAAATTACCACCAGTATGGCTCAGCAGCAAAGGTTCTAGCCTCCCATGTGGGAGGCCCCCTGTTCAGTTCCCACTCACATGGCCCCACATCCACCTGTGTGGAATGAAACCACGTTACAACTAAGGATGTAAAACTATAGAAACTGCTAGGGCCACACACACACACACACACACACACACACACACACACACCCCTCTCTCTCACCTTCTCTCAAAAAATAAAATGTTTAAGTCCCTCTTTTAAATATGGGTATTGTGATTACTCATGCTGAGAGCAAAAGGTTCGATCTTTATCAGGATAAAAATGTGGGTTTAGGATTAGGAGGAAAACAAGTTGAAGCCAGAAATGTAAGCAAGAAGGATATAAAACTAAAGGATTTGCCTAGAAAACTAGACATGGAGAATGACTTCAATGAAAGTCAGAAGCCTAGAAAGGAGCAACAGGTGGTAACTGTCTCACTCTTACACTAAATAGAGGAGCAGAACACACAAGCTGAGCAGATCACAGTTGAAGAGAGAGGGCTACAAGACATAAGAGTGCTTGGCCCAAGCTGGGAAGCCAAGAGAGCACGTCACTGAAGAGGTCCTGCTCTGGGACCCAGAAGACTCAGCTCCATGGTCACTTCCACAGCAAGGCCTTCCTATGACTCAATCTTCCTCCCCAGTGACCGCTCCTGAGAGCTCCCTTAGCACAGTGCACATGACGCTTTATAACTCTTGTCATGTTATATAGCAGTAGTCCTCCCCCACTACACAGAACAGGCATAGAGGATAAAGGTTATGTTGTTGTTTTTTTAAGATTTATTTTTATTGTTTTTGACAGAGAGAGACAGAGAGAAGGGGGAGGGCCCAGAGCAGTCTCCATAGTTGCACAGTATCAATTTTCAAGCTAGAGGCCAAACCGGGGGCCTCCCACATGGGAAGCTTGCCCCAGCAAGAACCAAACTGGGGCCACACCCCAGTTTAGCATATGGGTCCGCACGGGCCAGGGCCAGGATTCAATCCTTGGACCCCAGGGCTGCAAAATGAGCGCTTAACCCACTGAGCCATCCTGGCATCCCCTAAAGCTTATATCTTATCTTTATATCCCTAGAATCCAACATAGTCACTAAATTAAAATGAGAAACTCAGTAATGTTTGTTGGATGAATGAATGGGTGGATGATTGATTCAAGTTACTTGTGAAAAATACCATTTATCAAAGCCAATAGATAAGAAGTACATCATCATCCATATGATTTTCCTATCCATAGACAGTGGGTGCCCTGAAATTCTTCGTTCTGTAGGGAAGTGTACTGGGCCCATCCAGTAGCTAACTGAACTCTATTGAGTCTTCAGGGTATGAGAGGTCAGAGGTGGCATGAGGCCTGGGGGTGATGACCTACAGATAAAACATATGAACTCTGTCAACAAGAAAAGCCTTTGGTTTGTGCATACCTTTGATGGTTCTATTAGAGCAAGCTCATTCAACCCCCAGCATGTGGGCTGCATGCAGCCCAAGACGGCTCAGAATGCAGCCCAACACAAATTCATAAACTTTCTTAAAACATTATAAAATTTTTTTGTGATTTTTCTTAGCTCATCAGCTATTGTTAGTGCTAGAGTATTTTATGCGTGGCCCAAGACAATACTTCTTTCAATGTGGTCCAGGGAAGCCAAAAGATTTGACACACCTGTATTAGAGCATAATGTTGATTCGTTTTTAGGACTAGTAATAACAGGCAAGCTTAAGGTTATGAAGAAAAATATCATTAAGGAAGAATAAGCCCTAAAGTAGCAAACAATAAAAAGAGAGACTCAAACCTTTGAATAAATTTAAGTTTCCAGGCCACATGATTCAAACTCTAAGAATTGCAAAAACTTGTAGACAAGATTTTTGAGCAACTGCAGAGAATAGTACAGACCTTGCCAGAAGGCTAACTATGGGCAAATATTCTAATTTTATGCAGGGGTGGGGGAGGTAAATTCTGAAACTAACAACTTAGTAAATAGGATGTTTTTCCATTTCATCTACTAAATAGATACCTCTTAGTTATTAATAATTTAGAAAAGGAAGAATGTCAAAATGGGTGCACAAACTGGATACACTGGCACATAGTGGATACTCAGTAAATATTTCCTTTTCCTTTTTTTCATGTACCATTTTAAAAATAACAATAGCAACATCTCTTCAGCATCCACTTCATGCAACCCATAACATGACATCTCTCATGAGATGTCATCTGCAGATCTCTGATCTGACTGTGGAATACTTTTGTTTTAAAACCCTTGGAAGAAAGTCCCACCAGCTTGTACCAGCTTCTTCCCCAGCCCTAACACAAGACACTACCCTGAGAGGTCTGAGCAGGGCTCAGAAGTGAGAACTCATACCAGTACCTCTCATTCTCAAGAGGTGAGACAAGTTTATGATCCTTAAAATGAGCACAAACCCAACCACACAACACTCTGAACTATTTCCCATAATGTAAAGGGGCCCAATCAAGGGGGCAGGCACTGTACCAGAGGGGCTGTGTGGGTTATAAAACACAAGTCTCCTGGTCCCATGAGCCAGCAGCAAACTGGCAAGGGAAATGAGCCCCAAGGCTCAATCTTGTGAACCAAGAACAATCTTGTGTTTAATTCAGTCTGCTCTTGGACAGTCTGGGGAAAATAAGGAAGTTCATCAACAGGGGAAAAACAATATATAAAAATGCTAAATTTAATTAAAATAATTATATTATATTCAATAATATATTAAATAAAAGATGTCCCAACATTCACGCAAGAAGTAATTTTGATAGAAAATACAGGTTTATAATTAAAAATTGTAAATTTTCATTGACGCGTTGTTCTTTCATGTAGCGCTCCATTTTTAATAACCCTGAACTGTCATCTGTCATGCTTTTTTTTTTTCATTGGCAACACTTTACTGCACAAATGACGCAAAATTCAACTTGCGTGAATTTTGGGACACCCTTTACTAGTTATTTTAGGATGGGGGAAGCCTGACTTAACAGTGGATCATGTGTGTGGGGGGGGGGGGGGAGGATCTCAAGAGGCCCAGCATGCATCAGCATTGTGGTAACTGCTGCTAAACAGGCAAATGCTAATTTAGGCTAAATCTGACTGTGGGAGAGAATGGTGCCACTCTATTCTGGGCTATTCTGTAGAGTTGCCTGCTCTTCCAGGTGCCTCTTTCGTGGAGGCACTAACAAACCAGGGTAAAGAGGATAGTGAGGGGACTGGAGACCATGAAATACAGGGAAGAGTTGAGGAAAGTAGGGAAGAGTTCAAGTCTATCTGAAGAGAAGACTGACACAGACTATAAGAACCAACTTAAAATAGCTGAAGTTTTCTCCACACAAAGAAAGAGAAGACATCCTCTTCTGCTCTACAGGAAGAACAAGGAACAAGACAGTAACACCCTGGGGGCCCAAGAAAGAAGAGGAAAGAAGTTATAGGAAGGTATATTCTGACCCATGAAAGGTAGAACCTGCATATAATCTTTTTTAAAAAATGAAGAGGGATGACTCTTCATTGTGGTCAGAGAACTCCTTGACTCTGAAGTATGTACGGACCAACTCAATTTCAATTTAATCCCCTACGCTCAAAGTGTCACAATCCCAATTACTTGGCTCCATTATTTTTCATCATCTTCTAACACACTATACAATTTACTTATTATGTCTATTGTTTATTGTATGTCCTCCTCCACTAGAATATATTATGATAAAATACAAGACAGTAAGAATTTTTGTCTCTTTTTGTTCACTCATATATCTCTAAAACTGTACCTAGGTTATAGTAGAGGCTTAATAAATATTTGTGAAAGAGGAAGAAAGGAAGGAAGGAGGACAGGCAGGAAGAGGGGGAGCAAGAAGTAATTATGATCAGCATTTACAGAAAGGCTACAAGGAATCTCTAAATTTAAAATCAAAGGCAAAATTCAGTACATACATGCATTCCTTTATCAAGTGCTCAAAAGATCCATGACCCCAAGAAAGCTTAAGAATGCCTGTGGCCAATGAGTTCCTGCCTAGAGGAAGGGGTTGGACTTGAACACCTTTCAGATTCCCATCAACTCTCAAATTCTACAATGCTGTTTAAATGCCAGAGTGCCCGATTTGGGGGAGAGAGAGAGAAGGCCATGCAGACCAATAACACCCTGGGGGCCCAAGACCCCCGGGAGCCTTGCTGGCTGCCTGCCACTGGCCTGGGCTCTGCAGCCCACGGGGAACAGGATACTGAAGATGTCTTCTGAGCCTTTCCTATCACCATCCGGCTCTCATCCCCTCAGTCAAACACAGGAACAGCAGTTGCTGAAAAGCTTTGATCCCTGGGTGGTAAGGTTGGGGGGAGACTTCTAAATGGTGCTGAGCCATTAAGAGCCTCCAGCTCCAGCAGCAGCAATTTCCTGGAACAAGCCTCAGAGCCACGCCTTCTCCCTCACCACTCTGGCAGAGCTCCCCCTAGTGGAACTGAGATGGATATTGTCCAACATCCCCTTCCTGTGAGAGAACAGCTGTCAGATAAAGGAGCTGGTTGTTTCAAAGGAAAAAGGAGGATGGTACCTGCTATTTTAACACGTATCAGTAGTATTTGTTCAATAAGCATTCAGGTGCAAGGTACGGTACCAAACAACAGGACAAACAGTGGGTGTTCACAAATACCTGTCTTTGTTGTTCATGTGTTAATTCAATATCACTCAGTCCTTCTTTCTATCCCATCCTCCATTTACCACACACCCTCCCATCTCGTGCAGTATTCAACATACACACACATACTTGCACACACATGCATACAAGTATATACCACCCTCTCATCATGCAGCTGTTCAGTTTCATCATCGCTGTGCATTTCATACAAGCCCTCAGATTAACAGAAACCTAAGGACCGCAGTGGTTACCTCCTTGCCATTGTCTGTGTGGACGCAGTTCTTGTCTGGGTTCAGCTCAACCACTCTAGCTTTAATCCATTCTACACCAGATGGAATCACACTCCCGGTGGGACGGCCAGATGAGGACAACTGTTTGGCACCAGCACCTACCAGAGTCCATATTGGCTGGTAGAAATGTCTCTGAGAAACAAAGTATTTAGAGATGCTGATCAAAGGCTCATGACCAAAAATACCTGAGCTACACTCTCTCAATTATGCCTTCCTGACCCTTGGAGCATCACATAGAAAATCCCCAGGCTATTCCCCATCCCTCCTCCCACGGTTGTCTCCTATGATGTTAAGCTCTGGAGGGCAGTCACCTGCACAAAAATTCTTCCAAGGTCATTAAAAAAAGCCATACACTGTCTTTAGTGACCAGTGTATTGTGTATTACTACAGTTTATTTTGAATTTAACATATATATGTTATAAATACATATTACTGATACATTTAGGCGCACAGATATGAAGAAAATTAAGCCCAGTAGCCTAAACATGGTTCCTCAGAAGTTTGTAGAGACTATGATTTAAGCCTGAAAAGTTTACAGCCACTCTGGGATTCTGAAAACTTCATTAACTTCCAACTGTGTCCCAAGCTCATGGAAGACACAGACACACTCCATCAACCCTATGAGACCCCCTTCTCTTTTCTCAGAGGTTTTACACCCAAAGCCAGTAGGCACCGAATGCTAGCCCAATTGCAACATATGCCCAAACTTCCACTATTTTCTGGGGTTCCCTTGCTTCACATGGCCCACTCTTGATCTGAGCTAGCTGTGGAAGTTCTTGACTTAGGGGCAAAGGGTAAATTTGTTTAACGGCCTCTGAGAATTCCAGTTCTCTTATGGAGTGGACTGGGAGACCAAGAGCTCTCAGCACTGCCAAAATGCCTCACAATGGTCTCACAGAATTTCCAACACCCAACAACATCCAACAACAGAGAAGTGAAGAGTTCATGAGGAATGGCTTTGCCATCTCCCTACAGCCAATAATAGATGTGATCCAAGAGGAGAGGGGGCAGAGGTCTCCCATTGTGAGAGCTCAACAATTTCAAGTCCTTTCACAACAAGAAAAGGAATGACAATATGAGCTCTGGCTTTTTTTTAGACCATGAACAAGCATCAGCTCCAGCAATCACTGACCACCCTGGAAAGAAAAGTGCTAAGCGCCTGAGCCCCTGGCAGCTCCTTGGAGGGACTCCAGTCCTACAATTTCTCCCGGGGCAGGACTGATGTGATTTCTGGCCTCCTGAATTGTGTCCAACGCCTCAGAGGAGCCCAAGTCATTACAAAGAGTAGCCTCTGTCCAAGGGTCAGATACAATACACCACAGGCCACCCGACATAGCTCACAGACCATTGTCATTTAACATGTTGTTCCTGAATTACTGTAGAAAGGAAAACGATAGAGAGCGCCCTCTAGCCTCCACTCGGATCACAATGTACCAGCCAGGGATACAGCAACAAAAGGCTGGGCAGCCTCGTTTGCTTCTGGGGAGACTTCTTGGAAAGGCGTATGCCTTTCTTGCTCTACCCTCCCCAGCAAACAGGCACCAAGTCCAGTTTGCTTTTCCCTCCCAAGGACACAGCTCCCAACTGGTACACGCCTGGTTCCTTAGGAAGCAGGCAAACCACCAAAACTCTTAAATATTTTGGACAATCTTAAAATTGTTTCCATGCAATAGTGCCTTACAAACAGGTTCTGGCTTCCCTCCTGGTGTCTGCCACCTTTTTCTGCCTTGTAATCTGTTTATAATTCCTTGCACTTACATTTCTGAAACCTACTGACACCTTCCCAGGAGATTTCATGTCCCTCAACTCATCACCCTTTCTCCAGACTGGAACAAAGGGAGAAAAGTGTAATGACCATTGATTTTCCCCTGGACATAATGTTGGAGGTTGAGTGTTTCATAGGTTCAATCTGTCCCAAAAAGGACAGATTAAAGCCCTAACCCCAGTACCTGTGAATGTGACCTTCTCTGGACGTAGGGTCTCTGCAGATGTCATGAAGTTAAGATGAGGTCATATGCTAGGTAAGTGTGGGCCCTAATCCAATGAAGGCATCCTTATAAGAAGGTCAGGTGAGGATGCCAAGAGATTGGAGTGAAGCAACTACAAGCTCGGGAACACCAAGGAACATCTGTTGCCTCCAGAAGCCAGGGAGAGGCCTGGAACAAACTCCCCCTCCGCACCACAGCCGTAAGGGGGACCTAACACCCTGGTCTGGGGCTTCTGGCCTCCAGAACTGTGAGAGAATAGGTATCTAGTGTTTTAAGCCATTCCATTTGTTGTAGTTTATCAGGGCAGCCCCAACAAACTAACACAGAGAAGATAAAAAGGCAGGCCATCTGTCCTCTCTCTCCCTCCCTCCACCTTCCAGTCCTTTGGAACTGCCTGCTTTTTGTGCCTAAGAGAAGCACCAACCCGAGGACATGCCATCCCAGTGCCTGACAGTCATCCCCACACCACCCCAAGCACACTCAAACATGCACATGCACACACGCATGTGCTCAAAAGGGGACGACTTACCTCACTGGGCTCAATGATGGCCACATTCTCGGCCTGCACTCTCCTCTTCATACGGGAGGCCATGGAGATCCCTCCACTGCCCCCACCCAGCACCAGCACCTCATAGTAGTTCTTGGCCGCTCGACCAGCCCCTGTGTGCAGCTGAAATGGGCTGGCCTGCTGAGCACCCAGCCTGAGGAAGCAGGCAAAGAGCCGGGCACAGGGGCTGGACACCACAGCGACCAACGGGGTCATCTTCAGACTGAATCAGGCTAGAAAGGAACAGATGAAGCTATGAGTTAGGAAGGGACCAAGGCGCAATCAGAGCGTTTTCTTTCTGGAAGAAAGCGAGGGGGGTTAGAGCTGTCCACTGGTGCCCACCGTCTCCCCTCAAGACCACCCTCCCATCAGGCTGTGGTCCCGAAGTCTTCCAAGAGCACATGCTGGTAACTAACAGTTGGCTAAGTTTCCAATTCTCCCCTTTTCCTTTCAGGACATCTAGGACTTTGTTTGATCCCAGAAAGCCTCGCCTTTTAAGTTCTAATAGTTTGCACCCATCCTTGTCTCTCCAAAGAAAATCTAGGGCATCCTTGGTTGTATCCACTATCCCCCATTCTCCTCGCAGGCACACATCTCAACTCTTTCTTTGGCTTTTCAGTCCATCAGAGATGTAGGGGTCCATAGACAGACATGTGTACAATTCCTTGCCATAAAGGGCCCCTAAGATCTTACCAAAACAGAACTATGAGAAGTGGGGAAGAAATTCACAGAATGAAGGGGAAGAAGGGTAAAAAAAAACTATTATTTTTCCCTTTCAATATATTCACCCTTAACCCTTATGCACTTTTCAGATCTTTCAATAAGTTTATTTATACTCTCAAAAAAATGTTATTTTTGCCCTCAAAATTGCAGCTTTAACCTTTTTAGCATCTGTAAATTTCATCACTCAAAGCTGTTTTTTCCTATTTGGGAACAAATAATAATCAGACAGAGCCAGGGCTGGACTATAGGGAGGGTGGTTTAATGTGTGGAAGCCACAGTCATGAAGAGCAGCCAATGCAACATCGCTCTTGTGCAGAGCGTGTTGTCCTATAAAAAGCGGCACCCCTTTGGTCCATTTTCCTCTTCTTTTCTCCTTCACAGATTCTTTTAGCTGTTTCAGCAGTCTGGAATAGTACTCTCCAGTTATTGTGACACCCTTATCCTTGTAATCAAGTGGCAGGATACCTTCTGTATCCCAAAAAACAGTAGCCCTTGTTTTCCCAGCAGATTGCAACACCCTGAACTTCCTTGGGGGTGACGTGCCCTTTCAGTGCCACTGCATGCACTCCTGCTTTGACTCAGACTCCTCATGATGAACTCACGTTTTATCTCCAGTCACAATCCGCTTTAAAACTTCATCTTTGTTGTCTCTGCAGAGGTCCAAAAACTGTCGTGAACACTAGACACACTGTTGTTTTTGAGGCGGCGTGAGCATTCCTGGCACGCATCTTGCACTGACTTCTGACTTCCTTAGATGCTGATAGAGAATATTCAAAATGGTTATTGGTGGTATGCCAACCATTTTTATTCAATCTGGCATCTTCCACTACAAGTTTTTCACTTTTTTGACAATGTCTGAGGAAGTGGCCTCAACAAGGCATCCCAGATGGAAGTGGTCTTCAATAGACTGTCTGCCTTGCTTGAAAAGGCTATGCCACTTGTAAGCCATGGATTTCCCAGGGCAACCGTTCCCATAAATTGCTAACATCTCTTCCATAATGGTTTGAGGTGTTTTCCTTTGTTTTGTGAGGAACTTAATGACAGCATGAAATTCAATTTTATCCATACTTCAGGTGTTCTTCACAGGTGACATGCTTCTTCAGAAATATATAAAAGAACACGGATGCAAGTAGGCTGAAATTGGGCACTTGTACTAATAATAAATTGCACAATCAAACTGTGTGCACTAGTACTTCCATCTCTGATAAGCCACCCATTCGGCAAATTTCTTGACCGCCACTCATATTTCAGCAAGACACCCACCTTCCGAGACTCAGAATTCAAACCAAGGTAATCAGGGCCCAGGCCCCACTCAGAGTCTCCTTGGTCTTCTTGCCCAGGGACATGTAACTCAATCAAATCACAGGCTACAGACTCACAAGCAGACTCCACACCTTTGGCAATTTCAACCAGATGATCACAAAGCCATAAAAGGATCCCTGCCTGGTATCATAGTTATATTTATGTAAAGAATCTACATGTGCTGCTGACCCATCTTTTATTATAGCCTATCTGTAAACCATCTCCGTTTAAAAGCTCCTCTGAGAGATGTACTAACCTTTAGGAAAAGGTGATTCTACTCCCAGCAGTTAGTGCTTTGGCAGTAAGGAAACAAGAGCTTCTTAAAAAAAGACCTTAACTTCCCCCATCCACAGAGCTGGCCTTATGTCTCTGATATCATCTACTTGTACAAGGGCTGTCTGGAGAAAATCCAGCCATAAACGCCTCTATTTTTCATATTACATGGCTGGATACTTTCCAGATAGCTCTCATATAACTTGAAGGGCCCAGACTCAAAATGTTTCCCTCTCAGGGTATTTTATCCCAAATTCTACCACCAAGTTTGGTCCTTTGAGTGCATCACAGCTCCAGGAACCCTGTAATTCAAATGCAAGGCCCCACCTGGGAATAACACTACTAGCTGCTCAAGTCACTAACTTCTTAATGGGAACAATTTAATTACTATAATCATCCCCCCCCCCCAACTGGAAAAGAGGAAGACTACACAAGGGGGTTAGAAAAAGCTGACAGGGTAAAGGGCTCTGAAGGGAAGAAGGAAAGGCCCTGGAGAAGGGAGAAATGACGGGAAATGGGAAGGAGGAGACAGTGCTGATTAATTCTATTCAATGTTTTGGCACCCTGACAACTTCCTTAGCATTTCAGATCTGAGAAGTGACCCAGAGATTTGGAGGGCCACAGAAAGTGGAGCAGGTTTCTACATTGTTGCTGCAAGTTTAAAATCAGTGTGAGCCTTCTTGAAAACATTTATTATCCTTTGACCCTACATTTCCATTTCTGAGACTCTGATCTAAGGAACTAACCTCTCATTCTGAAGAACACAAACCTTAAAGATGTTTCTCACATATTCATTAATAATATGGTGAACACTCAGTTAACTGGTTTGTGGATTGGATCTCATTACATCCTGGTTACTGGAGAAAAAACTGTAGGCTCCACAGACCAGGGAACGCTCAGGTCCCTGACTGTTTCAACCAAGGTTATGACTACTTTGATTTCATATTGCATGGGGGGCAGGAATAGCAGTCTGAACGTCAAAACTTTGGGGAAAGGTTAAAATATGGTTACATAGATGTTATTTAAGACTATATAAAAAACTAAGTCCTACAAAATTATGTTTACATATAAAATGCTTATGATATGATCCATATACAAATTGGAAATACAACATGAGTTCAACTATGTAAGAGAAAATGCATTAAAAACAAGATAGCAAAATGCTAACACTAGGTGAGTGATTTTCTCTGGGTTTTAGAATAATCATTGATTTTGATTCTTCTGCTTTTTCTATATTTAATAAAATTTCTATTATATACATATATTAATGTTTAATGATAAGCTCTTTATTTTTATAACTACCATATATTAAGTCTTTTACATAAGCACTTAACTTATGAGTTGGCTGCCATTATCATCCTATTTTACAGATGACAAAACTGAGGCAGGGAGCAGTTAAGTATTCTCTCAACATCATACTGTCTATAAGTCATAGACTATGATTTGATCCCAGGCACTCTGGTGTCAGTCTACTTTAAACCAGACTCTCTACTATCTCTTTGATCTTTATCAACAACAAAACAGTGCTAATGTGATAATATTACATGGGGGGAGGGTATATTTTCCACAATTCCCAGAAAAGAGAAGCCATTTTTTTATGGTACTAACACCTAAATATTAGCAATATTTTGATATAACTACAAATAATTTTTTTCTTTTTTGTATGTTCTTTTCTCAAGTTTTCTTTAATGAGCTCTACTATTTTCAATTTTTTTAATCCCTCAGTTATTTGTTTGATCATTTCACTATGGAGAAGTGGAGGAAATTGCCAATTAGGATGTTGCTCTATTTGGTTGGGAGAGAAAAAGATATTTTATAGTGAATAAAAAGCTGCCACATCTTGTCTTTAAAAAATGTCCACAGAATGGCAGAATCATAGCAAAATTCCTCACTTCTCAGAAAAGGGAAGCCATTTTGTATGGTCCTGACTACATATTAACTCCATAAAAAGAGTTTAAAAATAATAATCTAGGAGGAAGCCTCGCTGAATTTCTGATTTCTAGCCACTGGGAGATCCCTTGCACCAGTAACACCCCAGGGTTCTTGTCTCTTGAAAGAGGAAGTGTTTATGCAACTATTTTCTTCATTCGGTCAAGAAGGTAAATTCTTTTCAACAGTTATCCTGGGATTGGTATCAGAAGTCCTTCTGAACCAGTTTTACGAGCTTCATTATCACTATTAACTTCATTAGTAACAGTCATCAAGCTGAATGCCTGGCCTTGGCAGTCAAATTTCACTTGTGAAGTACAATCAATTACAAAAACATAAAATAATGTGTTAGAGAACATGTTCCAAGTTTCAAAACACCTGAAAAGCTGAGTTACACGCTCATCCTAACAATGTTAAGCCACCTAAACTTCCAGACCAAAAAAACCAGAAGCATCCTTCAATGCTGTCTGTGGAGAAGGTGGGGCACCACAGACACTATGTCAAAGACTATATACACCAGGGCTGTCCAGAAAGTAGCCAGCCATGTAACCCTTCTAGCTATACTGACAATGGCTGGATTTTTTTTTTTTTTTTTTTTTCCGGACAGCCCTCATATACATTGGTCTTTGTCCCGGTTCCCAGAACAAAGCTCCTAAAACCCTTGAAATTTTCTGAGTCAAAAGTTATTTTGTTATTCAATGACAAATAATCCTGAGCCTATTTTGAGCATAACTGAGTTTGTGTTAATGAGGTGACTCAAGGTATGATCCCTAGGTAATTTCGGGATGAAAACTACTCATCAGGAAGACCAAACCTGTGATTTGAGGGTTTGAACTCTCAGCCCCTTTGAAAACCCTTCATTCCGAGACCTTCCAAGTTGTTGAACCCATAGATGTGCTGAGAGGGAGGCATCAAACACCCAGAGAAGACAGGAAGCTCAGTGCCACTGTCGGGGTCACACTGTGGCACCACATCTTGGCATAGTTAAAGTAACAATATAATTCAGCTTAAGACTTAGCTTAGGGTGTTTTAAAACTTCGTTTTGTTGTTGTTGTTGTTGTTTTTCTTTCTTTTTATTCATTCTTCTTCTCTTCCCCACTGGCTTTTAATAACTGCTTTTCCCAAGGCTATGGGCACCCCTTGGTACTGCTTTGATAGTTCTGAACCCATACCTCTCTAATTGCAGGACAAATAGGCTTAATAGATCTTCTTTCTCAGGATTTAATAACTCTATTTTCTCAAAACTGCAGGCCTGCCTTGTAAATCTGTTTATTGCTTGGGATACTGACGTAAGAAGAGTTATAGCCCTCAGCCATTTGCTTAGGTAACACCCTACCAGAGATGCTCTCCTTCGACAGAGACCCATGATAAACTCACCTCTGAGACAAACCAGGCCTGAGAAGCCCCCTTTATTTAATCGTTTCAGGTTTTGGCACCCTAAAACTGCTTGACCACCTCTCCCTACCCCCCTTTTTCTATCTGCTTCTCCATAAGTGCCTTGCCTATAAAAGCTTTTGTGACATGAGTCTACTGCCTCCCTAAATGTTGGCTTTTCATTCTACCAACCTTGTCTCTCACGTTCTGGTTTACAAGCAGCAAGTAGCCGGACCCGTAGCTCAGCAACACCACCCCACAACCCAATCTTGCCCTATGCATTTCTTCCATTTGACCATTCTTTACTTGTATCCTTTATAAAAGAAGTCCCCAACTATTTTGGCACCGGGGACTGGTTTTGTGGAAGAAAATTTTTCCAAGGACCCGGGGTAGGGGAAGGTTTTGGGATAATTCAAGAGCATTACATTTATTTGCACTTTATTTCTTTTATTATTACACTGTAATATATGCAGGCAATCCGGAAAGTATCCAGCCATGTGATCATTCTCGTTATATTGACAATGGCAGAATTTTTTCAGGACAGTCCTCGTATAATGAAATAATTATACACTCACTGCCTCAGCTCCACCTCAGATCATCAGGCATTAGATTCTCGAGGAGTGCACAACCTTGATCCCTCCTGTGCACATTTCACAATGAGATTCTGGCTCCTATGAGCATCTAGTGCCACCTATCTGACAGGAGGTGAAGCTCGGGTGGTAATGTGAGCAATGGGGAGCAGCTGTAAACACAGACGAAGCTTCACTCAATCACCTGCCACCCACCTCCTGCTGCAAAGCCTGGTTCCTAACAGGCCACAAAACAGTATCTGTCCAGGGCCTGGGGGGTTGGGGACCCCGCTTTATAATAAACTGGTTCATAACTAAAGTGCTTTACTGTGTTCTGTGTAATATTCTAGCAACTTATCAAACCTGAGAGGAGATCCTGGGGAACCCAAAATTTATAGTCAGCCAGACAGAAGTGTGAGTAGCCTGGGACCCCATTTGCAGGGGCATCTATAGTGGTGGCAGTCTTGTGGGACTGAGCCATTAACTTGTGTGGTCTGAGGTAACTCTGGGAATTAACATCAGAAGTGAACTGAATTTTTGGACACCAAGTTTGAGAACTGATTGGCGTAGTAAAAAAAAAAAGTCATACATTTGGTGTTAGACACAGCATCAGAAAACATTACTCAGGAACCAATAGGAAGTTCTGATATTGACCTAAACCAGATCTGTAGCAACACACACACACACAAATACACAAACAACTGAAGGAAGCAAGTCACACAATCTTAACCACTGAAAAAAGGAAAGAAAGGAAAGGAAAGGAAGGGGAGGGAGGGGAGGGAGGGAAGGGAAGGGAAGGGAAGGGAAGGGAAGGGAAGGGAAGGGAAGGGAAGGGAAAGGAAAGGAAAGGAAAAGAAGGGAAAAAAAGAAAAGGAAAGGAAAGGAAAGGGAAAGAAAGAAAAGAAAAAAAAAGGAAAAGAAAGAAAGACCAAAGACCAAACTTGACTCCAAAGTCAGCAGAACAAAAATAGGAAACCTCTGTCAACAAAATAACTAAGTAGCATAAATCTAATACAACTTCTTAGTAGGCTGAACAGACATACCATTTTAAACAGTATAGGAAACAACAGTACATATGGTCAGCCTACTGACACCTTGAATTTAGCCCAGTGAGACTAGACTGACCATATGTACCATTTGAAATGGGTACCGTTGCTTTCTGTCCCTTTTAAAACAGTACTTCTGATCAGCCTACTTCTTAGTCTCCCTAGAAGGTAGCTTGAAACATATCTACTTCTTGGGTTAAGATATAAGAATTAACTACCAATGATATAGAAGAATGTAGCCACTTTATCTCTACATTCTTTCAAGGTAAAATATACACACACTTTTTAAAAAATCAATAAATAAGGCCAATGTAAGTTTCATTTAACAAGTGACACATGCAATACAATTTATAATTAAATGTTATGCTTTTAAGTTAGATAAAAATTCTTATTAGTCCTAAATCAATTTAGTGCCCCCTTCAAAGGATCATAATAAATAGATTGCTACATCTGTAGTCTAACTGGAGAAGTAAAAATCCCTGCTGACTGAAAAAAAAAAACAAAGACAGCCTGTTGGGCATCTCCTGCTTATATCACTGACCACCAGCTCCTGGCCTTGGTCTAGACTAGTCTTTGGGATGCCACACCTTTCCACAGCCAGCCCTTCCTGGACAAACTGTAGATTCCCTGGGTCAAAATCTCCTTAATCACATAAGGCGATGCATGGGTGATGTGATGTGGACGTGTACATTGAGAAACTATCCAATTGTTACCAACCAATGTCACCCCATTAAATTTAACAATTATATATATATATA
>PVKE010009400.1:0-18810 GCA_004027555.1 Craseonycteris thonglongyai
CTTTTTGTCTTCAGTGCATAGTTATTTCTATTTTACTTTTTGACAGATAGAGAGAGAGACAGAGACAGAGACAGTTAGAGAACCAAACTGTGGGAACTCCCCAGTTCAGCATGTGGGTCCTGCCTGGGCCGGAGCCGGGATTCGATCCTCGGTCCCCATGGCCTCAAAGCGAGCGCTCAACCCGCTGAGCCGTCCCGGCCCTCCCTTAGTAAGATTAACAACCTTTGCAAATGATTTGTTTCTAGTTTTTCCTTCTTGGCTTAATTACCTATCACTTTTGTTGCCAATTTTCTGAACAATTTCTTTTTTCTAATGATTTATAAAAATCCACTTATATAAGACGGTCTGGATATTAAAATATTTTTTTGTAATTTGGAGTAAATATTTCAATTTTAATAATTTTGATTTAAATAAATACAAAGCTTATTAAACTTTTTTGATAGTAATAAAATAATAGAATTATTATTTTTAAATTTTGAACAAATTACAAAAATCCATCTTTTTAAAGATATTCGCTATTATAATTCAATTTTTTGGAACACATATATTTTATATGTTTATAATTCTAAAATTTTGCCAAAGGAAGTTTAGCCTCTGTCTAGGTGTTCACAAAATATAACTTTATGTCTTGCTTAAATGGTAGTATTATGTTAACATTATTTTTAAACTATGATAAAATAAAAAAGATACTATCAACCCAATCTAAATTTCTAAGTATTGACAAAATTTTAGGCTATTACTTGAATTCTTTTAATATTTACTAAATTTTTTACTAAAAATTTACCATTTACTAAAACTTTTAAATTGTTTCAAAGCCTTCCAGTTGTTAGCAAGTCTTTTTTCCTTTCTTTTTTTTTTTAAGATTTATTTTCTTGTTTTTAACAGAGAGACAGAGAGAAGGAGGAGGGCCCAGAGCAGTCTCCATAGTTGTACATTAGTTTTTGACACAGTTTCATTCCACACAGGTGGACCCTGGACTGAGTAGGGCGGGACCTGAGGCCTGGAGGCCTCCAGTGTGGGAAGTGCTCCCCCAGGTGGGAGCTAAACCAGGGGCCTCCCACATGGAAAGCGCACCCTGGCAGGAACTGACTGGGGGCCTCCAATATGAAAAGCACACCCCAGTTCAGCATATGGGTCTGCACGGGCTGGGGCCAGGATTCAATCCTCAGACTCCAGAGCTTCAAGCACTCAACCCACTGAGCCATCCCAGCATCCCCTTCTCCCCATAGAAATGTAATGGAGGAAAAAAAAAACAAGGACAGGTACTTCATCAACAAACTAAAGTCACACTTAGTGGTACTGTGTACCACTCATAGGAGTTTGCTGGCTGGGGTACAACCCCAAAATCAGTGAGAGTAATAAATACTCTGTTTCCATTGAGTTTCTCAACATGATAAACAGCAGACTCTGTGTTGATCTAAGCCAGTGATTCTCAATTAGGGGCGATTTTGATGACCAGGATACAACTGACAATGGAATCATTTTTGGTTTTCATACAGGGAAGAGAGAGTGCTACTGACATCTAGTGGGCAGAGGTGAGAGATGCTGCTAAACACCCTACAATGTACTTGAGAGTTCCTACTCCACAATAAAGAAAGAATTAAATGGCCTGAAATGTCAATTGTGTCAAGTTTGAGATACTGGTGTAGATGAAAGAAAGCTAGCAGGTTCATTCAGCCCTTTTACCTTAGAAATCATAGAGCTGAATCATAGAAATCAGAGTACTAGTTAAGAAATAAAAAAGATGGACACAAAGAAATAAAAAACAGATTTTGAGTGTGGGGTGCTGACATAAAGAGCAGGTTTGGGTTATAAACCAAAGTGCCATTTTCTTGAAGAAATAAAATGATAGAATAAGATGCCTGCAGAGTCTGGGTATGAGTATAGATGTGGGGTGCAGTGGCATAAATTGGATGCTGCATTCAAATTCTAGTTGTTGTTGTTGTTGTTGTTGTTGCTATTTTGCCACCCTGGGGACCGAGGATCAAGTCCTGGCCCCAGCCTGTGTGGACTCATATACTGAACTGGGGTGTGCGTCCCATGCATGAGGCCCCAGTTCGGTTCTTGCCTCCCCTACCCCCTGTTTGGCCCCTGGCTGGAGCAGGTGTGCCTCCCATGCAGGAGGCCCCCAGCCCAGCTCCCACCTTGTATGGCCCCTGCCCACCTGTGTGGAAAGAAACCATGTGGAAAACTGATGATGTGCAGCTATGGAGACTGCTCTGGGTCCTCCCCCTTCTCTCTGTCTCTCTTTGTCTCTGTCAAAACCAATAAAATAAATATTTTTAAAGAAGCATATAAACAACTTAGAAAAGAGTTTATCAGTGTTATAAGGTATCATTTGCTATAAGAAACTAATTTTTTTTTAAGATTTATTTTATTGTTTTGAGAGAGAAAGAGAAAAGGGGGAGGGCCCAGGGCAGTCTCCATAGTTGTATGTCACTAGTTTTTGACAGTTTTATTCCACACAGGTGGATGTAGGGCAGCACAGTGTGGGAACTGGGCTGGAGGCATCCCATCTGGAAAGGTAGCCCTGGCAGGAACAGAACTGGGGGCCTTACACATGCGAAACACACTTTAGTTTAGCATATGGGTCCGCATGGGCCAGGGCTGGGACTAGATCATCAGACCCTAGGGCTTCAAGACAAGCGCTGAAGTTGCTGAGCCATCCCAGCATCTTCAACAAACTAATTTTGTCAATCAAGCATTACAGAAATATTTTTGTCTCTGTTTCTTACAAACCAATATAAAATTCAAGCGTAAGTTTTACAGATGACATTTGTCTTCTTCCTGTCTCAGCCTCCCATGATTTCCATGGAAAGAAACAACTCCATCCTGTCAAAAATGTGATTCAAACAATGAAGATATTTCCTTATGAAAGACACAATGAAACCTAGCACTGTAAAATATAAGTTAGAGTAGTAAATCTTTTGAAAAATCAGGTATTGATATGCACAAACTTACAGTGGCCCCAAAGGAAAAATACTTGTTATTCAGAAAGAGTAATAGAGAGAGTTTCTTTCTTTCTTTTTTTTTTTCTAATTAGTATGCAGCATTGATCTAAAATTTATCATTGTTTCTTAGGAATGTTCTTTGCTAACATAAAAAGGGGAAAATAATTCATGAAATAATTTGAATTAAAAAACAGTCTTTAAATACATGTGCTTAGTTTTCACTTTTTTTTTATTTTAAGAATCCAGGGGAAGCTGGGATGGCTCAGTGGGTTAAGCGCTCACTTTGCAGCGCCGGGGACCGAGGATCGAATCCCGGCCCTGGCCCGTGCGGAACCATATGCTGAACTGGGAGCTCCCCTAGTTCAGTTCTCTCTCTCTCTCTCTCTCCCTCTCTCTCTCTCTCTCTCTCTGTCAAAAATAAATAAATAAAAATATATTAAAGAATCCACTTATTAGTACTTCTATTTCCACTTTAGAATCACTGTTGTTAATCCAATGTTCATTAAATTAAGCAGGATAACAATTTTAAGAGAGCTACCATCACTGATATGTGTTAGGAGCTGAGTTTTAATGTATTATTTCCATCTGTCTTTATTACTTCAGGGAAAACTGACTTGTGTTTTGACATTTGAGAAGTGAAAATGGTAGATTTTATTTTTAGAAGAACCATAACCATTTCAGGTTGGTTGGCTGAGTTGATTTGTTTACTTAATTCCCATTGACATTCCAAAGAAATATTTTTTTAAATTAAGAGAAATCAGAAGAGTGACTTCAAGTAATTTTTGGAAGATATTATACTGGTAAATTAAACCTGGTAAATGGCAAACCACTCAGCAGTTCACAGTTGTTGCAGGTGAATTCACAGTAAGTGAATTCAACAGCAAACATTGTACTTGATTGAAAAACAAAGCAAAGTTAAACCCAACCATTCACATTAAAACCAGAAAGAATGTAATACAAATGAGATGAGGCTACACCATTGCCTACTGTTGTTGAGCGTTTAGAGAGTTTCACCCAAGAAACTAATGAGATAGGATAGTTAAATAAGAAGTTGGGTAGTCAGGAAAATCTTCAGTAGCCATAGCAACCTTATTAAAATAAAAATGTAGAGAGCACAAAAGCCAGGTCAGCCAGACGTTAGCAAGATTACCAGCTATTAGCAAGATTGCTGGTGGCACCAACATGCCCTAAGCTTCACAGCTCCTCTCCCCAAGGCAGAACAGATTCCGGCCCCTCAGAAGTAAACTTGCAGGAAGATTAACACACCTGTACCTCAGCATGTAGAGCTAACCTATATAAGAAGCTTTTGTCTTAGCTGCAGGCATTGCACTTTCAGGTGCCCCCTCATTAGAGAGTTTTGTCTTTACTTTCAATAAACTTCGCTGCCTAAGCTTTCCACTCGGGTTCGCATCCTCATTCTTTGAGTGTGTGAGACCACGAACGCCAGACACACACAGCGATTCCTACATCACCGAGTATAGGGTCTCAGAAAAAGAGCTGCCCCAAGGCGTGCCACTGTGGTATGCAGATTATTTTGAGTTAAAATCAATCAAGACCCTATAGGTTCAACATAGACTTCTGCCCCTCTCTTAACTACCGGTACCTGAAAAAATCTAAATTGTGATCATTCCCAGAATGAGTTGTTACCAAAAATAATTTTTACAACCTATCTGCGTGGTAGGGCAAACTTCTAAGTATCGAACATCAGCCCTTATTCTTATTGTCCTACCCATGAGCTTCCCTCCTTCTCTTTGAAGACCCAGACCTCATCCAATTTCTTAGCTCAGGATGTCAAAGGGGAGGATTTCGTCAGCATTAGGGCCATCAGAAAGGAACCAGAAGGAGAGTCCACTCACTTGGGATAGTCCTAGATGAAGGCAATACAAAGATGATATAGAACCAGAGACTTAGTTCACAAAATGAATTAAAGAATAACTTTCTTAACAATCCCATCTCTGCTCTTGGAATGATCCTACAGAAGTTCTCAGGAAAGAGGCCTACTCTTCTCATTTCATCTGGTTTCTATCAGAAAGTAACTCAGCAAAAGCTGGGAACCTGTCAGCAATGAGCTCTATCAACCTTTTCTTTTACTGACTGGCCTCAGGCAGAGTCATGGAGGCAGCTATGGTTTAAAAATTTAGCACAGGTGAGAGGCAGAGCCAGGGATGGACCATTGTACTCCACTAGAGCTTAGAGGAGGCCCCCCAAAGTGTGGTGAAGATGAGCAGACATTTCCTAACCTTAAACACACCCATGTGGATCCCCTTCTAGCCACACCTAAGCTGACTTGACTCTTAGTGTCACTGAATAATTTGCAAAACTGTTCCTAGTCACGGCCAAGAGCAGGCTGAGTTATATCTTACCATGTAGAATAGGTGAATAAGAGCATTCATTCCCTTTTATTGTGAAAGGCTTAAACTATCCTTATAACATGACCAGGAATCCTGTATTCTGCTTGGATACAGAAGGGTTCTCCAAGCCACTTTCTCCAATTAGGAGAATCTGATCAAATGTCACACTTTCAGGTTCCTCAAGATCTTGAGCCTGAGTGTGTATATGAATATTGATCTCCGATGAATCCTAGGAGATTTTTGTGTCATCTCCAAATTTCTCTTCAAGGAAGGAATGATGTAGAGGAGAATATATTACAGGAGCTGCTGCTTTCTATATCCCCTGTGAAACATTTTTTAACTTGTGGCAAACATAATACTTAAAAAAATTACTACTAAGATATCAGACATTTTCAATAAATATTACAGATATCCTTGGTGAAATATGTTACTCATACATTTATACCATTATATATATATATATATATATATATATATATGTTTGTGTGTGTGTGTATATATATATATATATCCTCACATGTATACATTTTATATTTTAAAGCATACTTGTGTCTATACAAATGAGATTTACATTCAAAATGTATCTAATTTTAAATCTTACCACTTCATCCAGTGCATTCATCAGCCCTTAGTTGGCCAATGCTACTAAAAACTATTCCCATGCTGGTGGTTAATACAAGTATTGAAAATTGAAATAATTAACAAGCTGCAATAGTAGCTCTTTTATTATTATTTTTTAATATGGGGAAAGAATAGAATTATATTTTCACATATCATGAAATCTTCTTACCTCAAGGGAAGAGAACATGTTCAAGTTATCTACTTTCTTGTGATTTTCTGCCTTGTAAATTATATCAAGGATTAAATAACCTCATCAAATAGACTGGAGAGTTATATAGCCTGATTCCAGTCTTATCAAGCATGTTATGGTGAATTCTCTAAAGATATGCAAAATCTCTTGTTGCGTGCATATCTAGTGCTGCAGGGCCAAACTTATTGATCACATGCACCATGGAATACCATTTCAGCAAGACAAAAGTAAGTACATTAAAATTCATCAAATGTTGAACCAAATATTATTTTCTAAATATTTTATAGAAGGATATCAAGTTTCCCTTACCTTAAAATAGGGCTGTCGTATATAGAAATCATAAATGTTAGGATATTATTTTAAATCACATATTTATGAAAAGGAACAGCCATGGCTGCATTGTACCCAAATGGTTGGTGGGACCGTGCATTCAGAACCAGGCTGACTGGCCAGCTCTGAGCCCTGTGGCCCCCTCTCTCCTAGCCCAGCAGCAAACTGCAGAGAAGCTGCAGTGCCGGCCTCTGGGATGTGCGAGCACATACATCCTCAGGAAAGGCCCCGAGCGCTTACCTACCTCTTACTTCCCTAATAGCAGCAACTACTTGTTCCTCCAAGAGACCATCTGTCATACCAGATTGTCTGTTAACAAATCTTAAAATTTGGCTCATTTTATAGTGCATTTGAGAACAAATGGCTATTTTCTACAAAAGAATTTATCCCAAAATTTTTTTAAATTTCAGAATTATTGTCAACATCAGCACTACAAACCTGGATTTTTGAATATCAATTGAAATAATTATTTAAATATGTGCTATTCTCTTACTTGGCCATAAATTTGTAAATTTATTTTAAATATATTTCTAATTTATGATACCTTTTTAAAGATTACATTGAGCAACAAAACTTCCTCAATTCTTACATTATGAATAATGATGAAACTCTCTCTATCACCACTAGATGGCTATAAATCCTATTAAATATATTATATCCCTCTTGTTTTTGGTTCCAGGATCTTTCCAGATGGTTTCTTTAATAATTACAAATCCAATTATAACTAATATCTATATAAAGACTTCTATAGACACCAATCAAATTGTACTAGATGAGTGACCTTGGACATGCCAGTTATCTTGCTTGCGCCTCAATTCCCTCATCAATAATATGAGCAAAAGACTTTTGGTCCCCATGCAGAACCCCACACTATGGCCTCCTGACTTTGGCTGAATACACCAAGGGTGACCTAGAAAGAGTGGCTCAGAATCCTTCCCTGGGTTTTTTTCCAAATTAAAATTAGGAAAGGCCAGCCAGAATTTCCCTGGTAGTGGAAACAGCAAGATGCAGGTGCTATGAGGTACAACTGAAAGCTGGCCTCAAGAGTAGGAAAGAAACGAAGGGGAAAGGCAGAGGAACAGAGGTAAGAGGCTGAGATGGAGAGTCCTGGCAGTGTTCATATCTCTGGTTCCTCCTACTCCTGGAGCATGTGACAGCCCTGCCCTCCCAGAGGTTGATTAGTCACACTTATTTAATTGCATCTAACAACAAGGCATCCCGCCAGTACATATCTGGTTTTGCCCTGGCTAGTTTGATCTGGGTTGTCATCACTGTAGTCAAAGGAATTCTTACTAATTTAAGTAGCCAAGCATCCCACCCATTCAAAAGTGTAGCCAAGCACTTGAAGTCCTTACCTCATAGTCTGTTCAAGTCTAACTCCCACTTTATTTAAAAATACCAAAAAGAGAAAAAATGCAAAGAGAACAAAGAGCAAAAATAAGGAGAATAAATTCAAATTTGTTACCCATTAGAACTAGAAGTATCCGGAAAGGATGGATACATATCCCCAGAAATGGCAAACACTTTGCAAATAGATGTTACCTCTTATACCGTCTACGCATCTGGATGGCTCAGTCCTCCCACACACTTTGCTACTGGGGATTTCAATGATTTGGAGGGTAGGTGAATGGTATGGGAGGACTACAAGTATATTTCAATAATTCATAGTGATCTTGATTTTTCCTTTGTTAACTAATGGGGTAAATATATATTTCTCAGGTACTTACATTCTCAAAAGTTCAAGATAATAAATCCAAGATATTAGGGTTCTAGTGAAATACTGCAAAGCAATGAACCAATTAGGATCCCCCCACCCCCTACACCCTCTCTCTCCTTCTTCCTCTCTTCTTTTCTCTCTTGATCTCTCTCTCTCTGCCTCAGTGTAAAACTGTAGCATCTTGAAATTTATTATGCCAATGTGATATCATGAAAGCAGAGCCCTAAAATGGGGACCCTGGTATAGGGGAGTAGGGCCAGAGAGAACCTGGGAACTTATCTACAACTTTTATGACTGTTTTAGACCCAAAAGGAACACACCCTAAATTAATTTGGAGCAGTACAGAAGTTCCTCTCTGTGGGTTACTATTCAGGTCAAATTACAGTTGTCAAGTATGGGTAGGAACAATACAAAACACAAAAAGTAAAATATGGCTTGAAAAAAAAGAAGTCTTTTTTTAACTGTAAAAATTTTGTTTTCATTCATTCTTCTCTACATCATTGCAAAAATGGTACCTATACAAACAATATATATACATATTACTTGACCACAAAAAAAAAGAATGGAATCTTAGCATTTACAACAATATGGATGGACCTACAAGTTATTATGCCAAGTAAAATAAAACAAAAAAAAATATTGTATGATTTCTCTTATATTTAGAACCTAAAGAACAAAATAAATAAATAAACAAAACAGAAACAGACTCAGAGTCATACATATATATACCTTGCATTTTGCTCTGAAAGAGGTGCCATGACATTTTAAAGTTGAATAAAAGAGCAACATATTGGGAAAGACTGGATGGCTCAGTGAGTTAAGTGCTTGCCTTATAGCCCAGGGACCAAGGATCAAATCCTGGCCCTGTCCTGTGCAGACCCGTATGCTGAACCGGGGCGTGCATCCCATGCAGGAGGCCCTGGCCCTGCATGGCCCCTGCCCAGCTGTGTGGACCAAAACCATGTTGAAAATTAATGATGTACAACTATGAGACTGGTCTGGGCCATCCCCATTCTTTCTGTCTCTATCAAAAACAATACAAATAAATCTTAAAAAAAAAAGAGCAACATACATTCTGACTTATAATTGAAAAGATCAATCAGGTCACTGGGTGGATGTTACTTACTTATGAAAGAGAACAAGTTTAGAAGAAGGGAGATTCTTCAGGTAAGTGATGATTTCCCTTTGGACTATAGTTGGTAACAGCAGGAGTGGTGAGATGACATTTATCCAGAATTTATTTGTATTTAGGGCCAACAAGACTACCTGACTGGTTGAGGTGGTGTATAAGAAGAAAATGGCAATTTAAAGGTTTTGAACTAAACAACTAGAAAAATGCAGTTTCTATTAACTGACATAGGAAAAGTGCTGAAAATACCCAACTATGTCATCACAGAAAGATGCTATGTCTTTCACTTTGGCCTCTTTTCTTGTCTTTATCTATATCTCTCTTTTTTCTTAGCTTAGATTTATCTCTTAACCACACCCCTCTCATTCAATTGAATTTATAAAGTACTGTGCTAGAAACTGAGAAAAATATAAAAATATGTTAGATGTGTCCCTACACATTCTTAACAATCTCTGCGAATATAAATAAAACTTTACACAAATAGATACAAAACCTAACAGCTAGAAATATAATGATTAAAAAATACATCTGCACAGTAATATAAAATTTTGTGCAAAACAAAATAAAGTCAAAAGATAAAGGACAGCATGAAGAAAATATTTATGAATATAATACACAAATAAGTATTATCCAGAGTATGAAAAAGCTCCTGAAATCAATAGAAATAATTGAATTAAATAGAAAAATAAGTAAAAGAGACAAAGAGGCAACTGAAATACAAGTAATATGTAAAAAGATGCTCAATACTATTAATAATCAGAGAAATTAACATTAAATAAAAACAATGTATAGTTTTATGTAATATATTGACAACAATTAAAAACATCTAGTTTTGACAAAAAGAAAAAACAATTCTCTCACACTGTTAGTTAGGAAAATGCATTAATAATGACATTTTAAAGAATAAAAGGGCAAATCTTTTTTTAAAAAGTATAAAGGAAAGTATATTTTAATCAGTAGCTCACTTCTGAATATCTACTCGACAGAAAACACAGGTGCACAAGGCCATATGTACAAGGTGAATTTTTTACATTATTATTTGTAATAAGAGTTAGAAACTCTTATATAATACAGAAATAAATATATATTAGACTATGCATAGTAAGATGCACTCAACAGCAATTGGAGAATAAGGTAAATCCATGTGACCTATAGGGAAATACATGCAACTCATTTGGTTAAGTTAAAATAAAGCATTTTGGGGAAGCTGGGATGGTTCAGCAGGTTGAGCGCTTGCTTTGCAGCCCTGGGGCCTGAGGATCCAATCCTGGCCCTGACCCAGGTGAACCCATATGCTGAACTGGGGTGTGCCCTCAGTTCAGTTCTTGCTGGGGCCTATTGGGGAGGCTCCCAGCCCAGGTCCTGCCCTGTGTAGCCACACACCCACTTGTGGAGTGAAACTATGTGGAAAACTCATGCTGTCAACTGTGGAGACTGCTATGAGCCCTCCCCCTTCTCTCTGTCTCTCTCTCTCTATCAGAAAAACAATAAAAATAAATCTTTTAAAAATGCATTTAAAATAAAGCATTTTGCAGGATGATACACATAGTGTGGTCACAACTTATTATTTTTATTTTATATAAATGTAATACAAATTATAAGAAAGAACATCAAGTATACACACTAAACTGTCAGCAATGATCACCTTTGTGTTGAAAAATGAAACAGAGAAATCTGAAGGTAGACCTCACTTTTAGAATGTGTGTGTGTGTGCGCGCATACCATCCTCTTCTACAAGGCTCCTTTTTAGCTTTTACTTCTCCATAGAATATCTCAGTTTTTATTTCTTCATCTAAGATTTTCTACTACCAAAGAAACAACAACCTTTTCCTTACGTAGACACTGCATTTCTTCGCCATTTCTGCATAACATTACACTGTTTCTTAAAGTGATTGCACCAATTTATAATCCTACCAGCCATACATAAGACTTCCTGTTGCTACGTATCAATATTTAGTTTTATTACAGTTTTAATGTTTTGCAAATAAGGTGGGTGTGATATGCTAATCCAAGTACCGGTATGTTTACTTATGTTTCCTTTTTTCACTAATATTGTATATTTTCTGTTTATGAGCCACTCAATGTTTGCTCTTCTATGATACTTATTTGTGTCTATTGACCATTTTCTCTCTATTAAGCTGTTAATCATTTTCTTATTGATCTGTCGGAACACTTTGAAGTATTCTGGATACTAATATTTTGTTGTTATACATTTAAAATTGCTGCTCCAAGCTTGTAACTTGTCTGTTCATAGTTTTTTTCACATTATCTTTTGATGAACAAAAGAGTTTAATAAAGTCTAATATGCTCATCTTCTCATTTGTGTTATATACTTTTTGAATAGTATTTTAAAAAATCTTTCCTTATCTGAGACCAAGAAAACACAATACAGTCACCTAATCTTTCTTTTTAGTGTTAAGGTTTTGCTTTTCACATTTAGTCATAAATCCATTGTCAAGTGGTTTTTATTTATGAGCCAATAGAGTAATCCAATCTTTTTGTTTCCATAGACATAGTTATTTGTCTTAGTACAATTTATTGAACAATTCATCATTTTTCTGGTGATTTTAATGCCACATCTGTTACTTACAAGGTCTGTTTCTGCAGTTTCTTTGTCTCTGACCCAATAGCATACTAAGTATTAATGTTTAAATATCAATATCTCATAGGGCATATTAACTCATTTTGTGTCATGGTGATATTTGACCCTGACATTTAACTTATAAAACTAGGAATCAAATTGCTAAACTTCAAAAATAAACCGGTGGAACTTTGGTATTCTTTGAACCATTAGGAAAACTTGACATGTCTAGGATACTTAGTCCTCCCGTTGACATTTGTTAACATCGGTCTGTTAATTGATAGGCCATATTTAATTTTTCTGAATAAAAATTTATTATTTTTTTAAAAATATTATCTCTCAATTGAATGATAGGAATATATAATTTATAGTTATAATACATATCTCTTTAAAGAATATTTTCTGTTTTTTACTGGTATGACATACATTATAAGTATCCTTTTATTAACAGTAATAATTTCTAACTTTAGTGTCAGTAATGTATCTGAATTTTTTAGGATTTTTTGTTGTTGGTATTATGTCAATAATCATATCATCTAGAATAATGACCATTTTTGCTTCTAGAGCAATTCTTAAACTTACATTTTTTATTGTTTTACTGTAGAATTTTCAGTACAATACTGAAACACTGATAGTAGTCTTCCATGACTTGATTCTAATTTTAAATAGAAAGTTTTTAATAAATTATTATTAAGTATGCTGTTTTGCTTTGGATTATTTTTGAGGTTATACTATAGCAAAATAAGAAAGTTATCACTCATTCCTAGTTTAGTATATCCCACTATCACTATTTCTATTGAATTTTGTACCAGAGATCCTAGCTAGAACCATAAGAAAAAACAAAATAAATAAATAAAATTAACTCAAAAAGATTGAAAAAAAGGAAATTAATATTATTTTCATATGATATAATTAGCTACTTAAAATTATTCTGCAGAAAAAAATATTGGAAATGATAGAAGACTACAACAATGTGTATGCATATAAGATCATTATACAGATGTCTATTGTCATTCTATGTACTAACAAACAATTAGACCATGCTAAAAAAGATAACACCTTTAACAATAGCATAAAAATATCAAATACAAGCAAATCTAACAAAGGATGTATAAACTCTCTGGGAAACAAAAAAATTAGATTAAAAAAGATAATCTAATTAAATAAAAAGTTATACAATGTTAATGTACAGAATCATCCCTCCAATCTATTAATATGCAATTCTAATAAAAATACCAACAGAGAAAATTCATTACTAGTATTGGAGGAAGAAATCAAAATATGTGCTTTTTCTAAAATCAGAAATTTTGAGATCACCACCATACATGAAAGATAGGAGTTTGTGAGGAACATAGTATTTTAAAGTCTTTTGAGTTACTGACAATATCGTTGCTTATTGTGCTGATAGCCTACTTTTGACTCTTTCAGATCTGCTTTGCAAACAGGAGGCTGGGTCAATCAACAGAAAGTCACAGCAGAGCTGATGCAGGGAGAAGAGTGAGAAAATCTTGTATCACCCAATAGAAAAATCTCTGTTTTCAAGGTGGCATGCTCTACAGAGATCTCTTTTCCTGTGTTCCAATGACCACTTGATACCATCATCTATTTAATATTATTGCCAGCAGTGTCATGTTTTTTAAAGTGTGGTGATAGGTCCTACCTTCTAGTTAACTTCAGGTTATTGAAGTATCCATTGTTGTTTTTTCTACTTCTGATCTGATTATCCTGAGTGTGCTTAAATGAACACTTACATACAATAAATATCATTGAGTAAAAGAAGGTTAAAGAAATCTAGAATCTAGATTCAAGATTGTATCCTGTCAGATAAAAGAGTAATCTGATCTTTTCATTGCATATTATAATATCCAAAACTTTAGTGACGAGACATTGAATTTAAACCTTACTGATATTTAAGAACAAGAAAAATGAGATATTAAAACATAAAATATAGGAGAAATTTTGCTTATTTTTTTCCATTACTGGATACATAATATATAAAAAATAACCTTTGCAGTTTACTTAACAAAATATTCAGTATACATAATATAAAAACTACCAGATCTATTTATAGTTTGTAAAATCTTGGCTTGATTATGTCTATGCAGAGGACTCTTAGATTTTTTTTTCTTTTTTTTTTTTCCCAGATAGCATTGTGGAAAGGAAGGAAAGTAGGCAGTAAAAATGAAAACTTATCGCTTCTCAGCCATTTGGCTAAGATCAAGTGTAAAAATGAAAACTTGTACTAAAATTTCCTAGAGAAGTATAGTGTAACTTAGAATGCCATCCTTGTTGGTCTGACATAATGAGAACTAACCTACTATACTTTTATTAAGCAGTTTAATTATTGATGGACGAAGATTTAGAGTAGGTAAGATAAAGAATTATTAAAGTACTACTATAAAAATTTGATGATTCTGAATTATGAAACTAATAATATTGGGAGAAATTTAATAGCAATCTTAAGTGTGTACTTATTTTACATAATAGCTATCAGATTTTAAAAATCCCCACTAAGATTAAAATAAGATTGAATTTGGGGCTGAGATGAAATCAGACTTACAACAGTATTTTGCTTATAAAGTAATGCAACAGAAGTTTGACTACACAATTTTAAACTTACACAACAGCAAAATCATGAGTAACTAAAGCATCTGTAGCAGAGTAGTAATTTCTGTCATTCACAAAGCAGCCTTAATCCAATATATGAACTAAATCATTATTTTTGGTCATAATGTTAAGTTATAACATGTGTACATGTATGCTCGGAGATTGTAGAATAATTTTATTGAGATGCCTGAAATTAGGCTAAACCAATTGTTTAATATGGTTTGGGTAGCTTGTTTAGAGATAAAAAGATGAGTCATGGTATTTACAATCCAAGGACTCTATAATTCATAAATTATTATCTATAATGTAATCCAGAGAACAAATGTGGATTATTACTGCATACATATGGCAGTAAAGGTCAATGCAATGGCACATAGCCAAGCTAAATTACTTTCCAAAAAAAGAGGATACATCTGAAAACATCAGATTTTCTCTGTCATAAAAGTCTAACAATCAATTCAACCTCTATGTGCCTGAGTCCCTGATGGAGATAATGAGGAAAACAGGAGTATTATTGCAAGATATTAACCATCTGGGTGAACAATTATAAAATAATCCAAGACTAACCAAGTGTTTCCAACAATGTGAAATTGTTTATTAGTTCTGAACAAATTCAGGAAGGGTAGAATTTAGTGCAAACGAATGTAATAATACTCCTAAAACATGAATGACAATATTTTTAGCTACCAGTTATTGATAGTTTACAATGCCAGGCATGTAGTAATTATCACTTATCAATCGTTGTGATTAGTGCAAGTCTCATGCATTGTGATAAGAATTACCTTCACCATTTTATAATAATAATCACATAAATTATATGCTTTTAACAACATAAATCTTTAACAATATGCATGTATGTTTAGTGTATAAATATGTGAATGAATGAGTGGAAAAATACTGAGGCTCATAAAGTTTAAATAATTTCATATGGCTGAAGAATTTGAAACTTAAGCTGAGCTTTAGAATATGGGTAGCTTTTAGGCAGGAAAGGAGGAAGGACATGTAAGGTGACTATCCATCCTCCTTTAGGGAGGACAGTCCTCCTTTTGGAAGTTTTGTCCTCCCTTGAAAAGTGTCCTCCTAGATGTCCTCCTTTTCTTTTCTTTTTTTTTTATTGTTAAATTTATTGGGGTGACATTGATTGGTAACAATTAGATAGTTTCCGGATGTACAAGTCCTCATCACATCACCTATGCTTTGCATTATGTGCTCACCACCCAGAATCAGCTGTCCTCCTTTTTATTGGAAATAAGTTGGACACCTTAGAATATGCCACCTATAAAAGATGACAAGAGATAAAGTATACAAGCAGAATGAGCCCCACCTGCTTATGGGAAAAAGACACAATAAGTGTGATTAGGACAGGGAGTATTTATGTTGAAGTACTAGGATGTGTATTTTGGTATAAAAAGGGGGTAATGCAGTTTATTGAAATCTAGAAAAATGAGTTTGAAAATAATGTAGTGAGTGTAGGCAGAATGACATGAAGAAATTTTGGTTTAATGAATGTGTAAACTGGTAGCATTGGGCAATGTGGATATGGCAGAAAGAATTTATCTCATGTAACAGAATTTGCAGCAGTTGAAACATAGAATTATGAGGGTTTGGGTTTTGGGTAGTGATTGTACAGGAGATGAAAAAGATGTCTAAAATATACTTTAGGGAAAAAAATGGCTATAGAAGAGAAGGGAAAAGATTAAGGAATGAAGAAACCAGTGTTTAGTGGAAAAGTATATCAAATAATGATATTAATAAAAGAAAACTATATGTAGAAGATAGTGTTTATCTTTAAAAAATAGAATCAAAATTGATATCCATTTGAGGATAGAGAAAAATTTTATATGGAGTTTAAGGTGATAGTGTTATCTTCAAATACAGATAGTCTATGAATAAGTGAAAAGATCAGACTAGCATACAGATACAAATCAGGTTTAGAGACATAGATTTTTAAGTCATAGCATGAAAAAGGGGTACATGGGAAAAATATAAAAAGCAGATTAAATGGAAAATGACATAAGTTCAAGTTCTGATTGTGAAACTGAATTTCAGTAAATCACTTAACATCTCTGAACAGTTATTCCATGTTTGAAGGGGAGAAGACAGTATCTACTTTACAGTATTTTGAGTATACAAAGTGGAAGGGCCATGCAAACAGCAAACTATGTACATAAAGATAAAATTATATGGTTGAATGAGAATGAAAGTGTGTATATTTTAAGCTATATTTTTTTGAAGCCTTTGTTTCTGAGACTTTAGCCTTCTCTTGATTGAAGATACACATCTTACTGTGTTACAGAGTGGATGGACAATTCACTATTACAAACACAAAAAGGTCAGTTGGCCTGTATACTTCTAAAACACAGTAGAAATCATGCCTTTCTAAATTCTGACAAATCACTAAATAATCATCTTTGAGGTTTGCTTAATTGGAAATACACAATTTTAGCTAGCAAATAAAGAAATAAATATAAATCCCCAGTTAAAAAGTTCTTCTTGTAGCATATTTACTTGAATAAAGAATCATCTTAAATATTGCTTATACATCTTATTTTAAGGTTACAAATGAGATTGTGAAATACTACATTATAAATTGACATATTTAAGCACATTAACGGCATGATAATCAATTCTCTATTTTATGAATTTTAAAGTTACTGGTCACACTAAAATAAATAATACTACCTTAGGAAAAAAATTAAAACATAGGTGCCTGAACAGTGTACATGTTTTTGGAAAAGCAAGACCAGGTATAGCTTGTGTTCTTAGACTATGTTTATAATATTGTATTTTTAAATTAATCTGAAAAAATATTTTTTAAATATATTTTTATTTATTTATTTATTTATTTTTATTTTTGACAGAGAGAGAGAGAGAGAGAGAGAGAGAGAGAGAGAGAGAGAAAGAAAGAGAGAACTGAACTGGGGGGAGCTCCCAGTTCAGCACAGGCCGGGGCCAGGATTCGATCCCCGGTCCCCCGTGCTGCAAAGTGAGCGCTTAACCCACTGAGCCATTCCGGCTTCCCCTGAAAAAATATTCTTTTGGTTGAATGACACCTGTAGATTTCTTAATGATATCACAATTCAGATTTGGGTACATAATGAAAAATTGCCTCATGTAAATTCTAAACAAATTGTGATTATATTTTACTTTCTTTTTTTTCTTTATTTTTTGTATGTTGGCCAAGGTCTGTGACATCAATTATAGATGTCACACACATTATAATTCTACCTTCCAACAGTATCCAAATGATTATATGAAAATTATTTTAATTCTCCCCAATAGGTTTGAGTCTTCCAGAACAGGGACTATTTCTTAATTTAATCTTTGCATAACCAGCACCTTGGACAGTGCCAGACATCAACTGTGAACTTCCTATTTCGAAGCAGATGAATATGTAAATGATTTTGTCGTGATGGCACAGTCACCTTATCTATCGCTGCAGATACTATTCACCAGGGCTTGAATATCTTTTTTATTTTGCTGTAATGATATTACTTGTATGCAAACTACTTCTAAATTGTTTTAATTTAATTTTTATTGCAAGATGTTTCACTTGGAAAACAAAATCTTACACGAAAATTTATGTTAGCATAAACAACTATTATTTCAAGATATTGACTTTTTACATACAAAACCCACAATATTAGTGTAAGAGGCATTTAATTTCAAAAAATACCTTTTCTAAAGCAATGCTTAGTTTTATTCTCATCTTCAAGTTTACTAAGGAATTCTTAGTGGTAAGAGGAAGACCTTTATGCGTGCCCCCCTAAAATACAACTGGGAGGTAATCGAACATTTTCTAGTCGGATTTAAAAAATATCAGTGTAGAACAGTATGGATTTATGTATATCTTAAAGTCATATATCTGAATTCCCCTTCTGCCCCAATTCCCTTTGAGCTCATATCGTATAAATACACTCTTGATGATTCATGTTACCCACATGAACTACTATAAAGATTATGGATCCTAGTAATTGTTCTTTGTATTTATTAGAAATTAAAGAAGGAAATGTACCCAGGGCAAACCCGTCTGTAAATGATCTGTGTATACCAATATTTATTCGGTTAGCACTAAGTTAGTCGAGGCTTCACAAGAACCCTTTGTCTGTGGGATGATGGGTCTGGCAACCATTATCTGCTCAGGGAAACGACGTCTGACGCCTCCGCCCGGGCTGGGGGTGGGGACGGTGCAGCGCGTGGAGAGCTCGACTGAGTATTAAAGTGAGCGAACAAAGAGAACTCCCAGCAGCCACCCTCCAGCGCCTTCTCCGCTGCATCGGGAGACGCCAGTCAAACCCGAAAAGCAGTGCGAATTCATCTCTCTGAGCAAAGA
>PVKE010009400.1:18910-34583 GCA_004027555.1 Craseonycteris thonglongyai
CCCCCCCCCCCCCCCCATCTCCTTCCCCGCCTTCCTCTCTTTCCTCTGGAAAGTAGCCTCCCTTTGGTTACTTCTGCTCTGTCCTCCCTTGCAATCCCGCCCTGTCCCTGCCCAGTCCGGTGAGGTCAGCTCCTGAATTTCAGTGCACTTCCTGGGGAGCCTCTGCCACGGCTTGGTACCTCCCGTGTCCGCATGCTCCGAGCCGCGGACCACTGAGAAGAAACTCGCTCTGGGGGCCGCTGAGTCTGCACGTGAACGCCATTGTTTGGAGAAATCCACTGGGTGTGGAACTAGGGCGAGCGAGCCCAAACTTTCCTTTATTTGAAAAACAACAGTAAACCCGGAGGTGGCCGAAAGAGCGGAAGGAAAGCGCTGTTGGTTTGCATCAACTTCGAGACAACGCCTCTGCTGAGAAGTGAGAACAGTTCTGGATCTCTAGAGGGATGGGCGTGAAAGATGGGGTGGGTCAATGGGCAGATTAAAATTGAGATGAAAAGTGTTGGTTTGGGCTGTTCTGGGGATTGCTTCGCTGGCAAATTCCACAGAGGAAGCCTTGAAGAGACAAAGCATTCTGTCACTTTGGGAGAACCACGGGACAGCGACCAGGTACCTTTGATTGTGGAAGCCTTTGGGAACCCGAGTTTTGTTTTCTTCTAGGTTAGGGGTGTCTAAGACCCGAGTTTGAGCTTCCTCAGTTCCGAAGTGATTCGACCTATTTCAACACTAAAAAGGTTGCATTGTTAATATAATTGTTTGAGTGGTGTGTGATGAAGTGGGCCAGGCATTCTAGGAGTGTGTGGCTCAGGAAAAACACAGAGAAAATAAGTTGATGGACAACTCCCCTCACCCCCAATGTCTTCTTTGTTCACTATTATTTTCCAGACTGAGGTGGAAGGAGAACCCAGTAAGAGAAAGGGAGGTGGAGAAGGAGACTTCGGGTAATATTTCTTTATAAAATGAGGAATTTTATAGTCAATGCATATTGACTAAAGTTATACTTAAAAGAGACAATAGCAGGGATAATGCTGGTAAAGTGACAAGTGTCTCCTCTCCTAACAGGAGGGATTTTTTTTTAAGCTGAACTTTATGTCTAGTTATGCCCTTCTCAGTGCTTTAGAGAGAAATTATAGTTCCAAGGAAAAGGCATCTAATTGACAAGCTGACTAGCTGGCTAGATCGCTAGGGAGAAAATAAAAAGGAGGCAATGGTTTGCTATTTTCCAGATTTTAAATGCCAGTGATGAATTTATCTTTGAAAAAAATTCACAATAGAAGTTGATCTTGTCATCCTGAGTGAGGATGCTTGAAGCTTCTGGATGCAGAGTCAGCATGCACCAGCCTTACTGAGTGCAGGATCATTCCGCCTCTGAATTTGCCTCCATAGGAAGGACTGGGCACTTTAAAAATACAACTTTGCCTATGACAGACCATCTAAGAAGATGCTTAAGAGTAAAAATATTTTTTTTCTCTAGCAATTACATTTAAAACTAAAATGCCTCACAAGAACTATGAAATTTGTTGAAGTGTAGAAAAAGTCATCATTTGTAGTTTAAGAAATTGTGCAGAGCTGCCAATAAACTTTTCAAGAGTATTTTTAAAATTATTTCCCAAAGCTAACCATAGAAAAGAAAAATCCCTTTAGAGTTATTGATGACTAAACGATATAGATGGTTCCTAATGCCATTATTTTTGTGAAACTGAAGTTGATTTCAAGGCATTCATTACTTATATTTTCTCTTAGTCATAGTCTACAGGAAATGGGTGTATTTATCTAATAAAGAACACAGCAAATTACCTTCAGGAACCTCCATCATAACCATTTTTCTGTAATTGACATTTGGGAATATTGATTAAATGTAACTGTCTCTACTAAAACTAGTCTTTAAAGTGCAGTTTTGAGGTGAGGAAAACCAAAGTTGAAAAATCAAGGTATTGACAACTAGCACAGGGGCATCTTTTCCTCTGAAGCTTCTTCTTGACATTATTCTCTCTTAAAAAAAAACACCCCTTTCCCAACAATTCTTTTCTGACTCCATGTCTCACTCTTGCCAAAACCTGTTACCTTGAGAATGTCAGGTTCAGCTGCTTTCAGATTGTCATGCTTTACTGAGGTGGGGTGAGATAGAAATAGCGCCTCCCTGGGCAAAACGAGAATTGACCTGTCCTAAAGTCAAAGCTTCTATTAAACCCCTTCCAAATCTCATCCATTATCTAGGACTTTCCTTGCTCAGGAAAATCACCCTTTGCTCTGTAACAATGTAGATATTCTGTGTGCTTTCCTTTTGTTTCTGTCCAGATTACAAAGGAAATTTGGTGGCGGTGAAGAGGGAGAACTGATGATGGACCATTCTAAATCGCATCGGGTAGATTCTTTCTAGACAGCCATGAGTCAGCCACCGACGGGGGGCGCTGCCCCTGCCCCAGCCGCGGCTTCGGTCGCCACTGCTGCCACTGAGGCTCGCCTGCACCCGGAGGGCAGCAGCAGAAAGCAGCAGCGTGCTCAATCACCCGCTAGACTGAGGGACAATTCGGTCCGACAGACAACCGTGGCTACTCGATCCCCGGTGGGGGCAGGCACTAAACTCAATTCTGTGCGGCAGCAGCAATTGCAGCAACCACAGGGCAATAAGACCGGGGGCCGCGCGGCGCCTCCAGCCAGTGCCCGAGGAAGCGGAGGCGGGGCCGAGAAGGCGGTGCCCCTGGCTCCCAAAGGGGCCGTTCCGGGAGCTGTCCACCCTGCGGCTGGTGCTGAAGCGGCCCCCGCGACGACCTTGGCCCCGGGGGGCGGCAGGAGGCCTGGCCCACCGGAGGAACCGCCCCAAGAGCTAGAGCCTGTGTCCTCTAAACTCGGGGAACCCCCTCCACTCGGAGAAGGAGGAGGAGGGGGTGGGGAAGGAGGAGGAGCCAGCGGCAGCTCAGGGGAAAGGGAGGGGGGCGCTCCGCAGCCGCCGCCGCCCAGGGGCTGGCGAGGGAAAGGCGTGCGCGCACAGCAGAGGGGAGGCAGCGGCGGGGAGGGGGCCTCCGCTTCGCCATCCGCCTCCTTGGCCGGCAAACCCCCAGGTCCCGGCAGCAGGAACTCCGGAAGCGGCGTTGTGGGGGGCGGCAGCGGTGGTGGAGGGAGCTACTGGAAGGAAGGATGTCTGCAGTCTGAGCTCATCCAATTCCATCTCAAGAAAGAGCGGGCGGCGGCGGCAGCGGCGGCGGCTCAGATGAACACTAAGAACGGTGGCGGCAGTAGCAGCCGCAACTCCCCGGTCTCCGGCGCCTCTGCCATTTTCGAGCCCCTTGCAGTCCCCTCGGCCTCCCCAATGGCGGCGGCTGCGGAGGGCCCCCAGCAGGGCACAGAGGGCAGCGCGGGCGGCGGGGGCATGCAGGCCGCGGCGCCCCCTTCGTCGCAGCCGCACCCGAAGCAGCTCCAAGAGCAGGAAGAAATGCAGGAGGAGATGGAGAAGCTTCGAGAGGAAAATGAGACTCTCAAGGTGAGGAGGGTAGGGGGCACGGGGTGGGGGAAGGGAAGGGTGGGCCTCGGGAGGCTTAGGGCGTGTCCGGGCGGGGGTGAGAGGCTGCTAACCTGTTAGAGAGCCTTAAAAAGGGAAGGAGAGGAGGGGTTCGTAGGCCGTTTTCTGACATTAGTGGCATTAGGTTTTAACGTAAATCCAAAAAATCTGGGCCTTCGTTTCTCTGAGTATTATGGTTTGTCCCACATTTTCATGGAGAGAGCCTAGAGTAGGAGAGCGAGAGAAGGCCGGAGGAGGGCCAGTTTTTCCAGTTTCTCCGTGTCATTCCTCTTTACCGGAGAGAGGACAATACAGCTGAGAATTTGGGGTTGGGATAGTATGTATACGGTGTATGTCAGAGGGGTCGGGGAGGGGGCTCCTGGCTAACTTTGCCCCGCGGCCTGTCACCTCCTCAGAACGAGATCGATGAGCTGAGGACCGAGATGGACGAGATGAGGGACACTTTCTTCGAGGAGGATGCCTGTCAACTACAAGAAATGCGGCACGAGTTGGAGAGAGCCAACAAAAACTGTCGGATCCTGCAGTACCGCCTCCGCAAAGCCGAGCGCAAAAGGCTCCGCTACGCGCAGACGGGCGAAATCGACGGGGAGCTGTTGCGCAGCCTGGAGCAGGACCTCAAGGTCTGCGGCGCGGGAGCTCGGGGCGCGAGGCAGTGTCGGCGGGTGGGGACTCTGCTCAAGGGCTCTTTGCACTGAAAGGCCTTCAGTGGTGACCAGCAAAGAGCTTTAGAGACACGGGGTTTCACAGCTCTGACCACAATAGATCAGCCCCAGAAGGAGAAGGGGAAGAACAAACCAGTGGATACTAAAAGTCAAGTACACGTGGGGAAGGCCTTGAGGAGTTAGAGCTCTGTTGGCAAACCTGGGAATTAGGGTAGCTCTTCCAGAGGTGGTGGGAAGAGGCCCCCTTTTCCTGGCAGTGACAAGGGTGTGGCAGAGCACAGGTTGTTTCTTCCAAGTGAAGGCCTTATGGAATCAGATAGTGCAAAGACCACTTCTCCAGAGGCGTTGAAGCCCTGAATACAAATAGCACTAGGAAGTTATCAGAGTTGAAATTGATCTCTGCTAAGTCCCCAGCCCCCATCTTTCAGGACTCCTTCCTTTCTGTACTTAACCACTTTAGTAAGTCTCTGGGAAAAAATAAAAAGACCAAAGGCCCAACTTGAGACCCCCTTTGGAAGTAAAGGAGCGTGAAGTAAATGAAAGAAACACTTCACATTCTTTTTTAATGTGAAGTTGCTTCAGAATCTCCTCCAGTGGAGAAATTTCAACTTTGAAATGCATGTTTTAGGCAAGTGTCTTCTGTCCGTTTCTGTTTGACTCTAAGCAGATTCATTGATAATGTAAACCAGATGAAATCTTCATGGCCTTGGACAACCAAACACATATCATTTTAATTGTATTAACTTTAATTTTAAACATCAAGATATAAAAACCAAGTGTAATTATTCCTATATTTGTTTTAAAGAGAGCTATGAAAAAATTTATGAAAATCATTGCATTATTTTTTTTCTCCTACTTCTTTTCAACCTTTGGTGAGTGCTTACTATGCATCAGCACTGTGGCAAGGATTGTCACATATATTATTATTATCTCATTTAGTTCTCAAGAAAAAAAAATGTATAAGGTAGGGATTATTAATAGCATCATTTCACAGATACCTAAACTGACTCTTACAGAGGTTAATTAAGTGCCCTGGAACTTGGCAAGTAGGTAACGCGGCTGGCTCCCCACCCTGTCTAAAAACACCTTGTATCCTGAGCCACTACACTAGACTGCTCCACTTTTCTTCCAAACCCTAAAATTTCCGAGGTAATCTCTGAACAGGAGGGGAAAATACACGTTATTATTTTTATTTATTTATTTTTTCTTTTAATCTTTTTTTTTATTATTATTGTTAAATTTATTGGGCTGACATTGATTGGTAACAATTAGATAGTTTCCGGATGTACAAATCTACATTACATCACCTATGTATCGCATTATGTGCTCACCACCCAGAACGTTATTATTTTTTAAAAAACAATTTCAAGGACTACAGTGGTTCCTAAAACTAAACATCTGGAAGTACAGGATCAAAATTTATCCCCCACACTCCACTTATGAAAAAATTTTTATTTAAAATGGGTGATAACAGAAGCCTCTACCTCATAGTTTTGTTGTGAAATTAGAGAAGATAAATGCAATTTCTCTATGTGTGACAAAAACACAATGGAACATTTATTACTATGGTGTAGTGAAGGGAACAGTCAAAAGCCAGACTGCCTGGCCACTTGTTAGTTCTGTGACGTTGAACTTACCACTTCACATCTCTGAGGTTCAGTTTCCACGTCTATTAACAAGAAATAATAATAGTACCCCTTTTATGAAATGGTTAGAAGGGTTAAATAGCGTACATATCTGAATGGCTTATATGTAAAGCATCTGTAGCTATGCCCGGACATGGAAAACACTATATAAGTATTGGCTCTTAATACATATAATACAAATATAACTACCCCACTTTTTTTATTGTCTTTAATTATATTTTTGTTATAAACACTTCAATTTAGGTTGCAAAGGATGTATCTGTGAGACTTCACCATGAATTGGAAAATGTGGAAGAAAAGAGAACAACAACAGAAGATGAAAATGAGAAATTGAGGCAACAGCTTATAGAAGTTGAGATTGCAAAGCAGGCTTTACAGAATGAACTGGAAAAAATGAAAGAGGTTAGTATTCAATTACCTCATGGTACGCTATATATTTTTAACTCTTTTGAAAAGAATTCCCAAGGACTAATGTGACTTAAAATCATTCGTTTATGATTATAAGACAGTTTGTTTTTCTCACCTAATATAGTAACAGATACATGAGTTTATACTAATGAACAAGTAGCAAAGAAAAAATTTTGACCTCAGCCCTACTTCTAACTTGACACATATGAGCTGTGACTGATATTTCATCCTGTGTCATCTAAATATATGTTAATGAAATAAATTATATAGCTGTACCAAACACAAAGGGCCTTATGTTAGCAGAGGGGAAGAACTTGTTCTGTGAAATTATTTCTGAGTTCATCAAACCATAGACTTTTATGATGAAAAAGGCCGTAAAAGCCATCTAATCTAATCTAAATGAATCTAATCTAACCTAATCTAATTTAATCATAGTTTGAATCCTCCTTATAATAAAGCCTCCAGATGGGCTAATGCTTAGAACATCTCCAGTGACTAACCTTTAAAAGATCTTCTGCAGTAGCCAATTCTGTCCTAGCATTCACCCCTGTTTAAAGGTTTTCTTTGTTTTGAGTTGAAATCTATTTAATTGCAACTTGAAGCAGTTCATCTTAATTCTATCCTTTAGGGTATTAGAATCAGAATTCTCTTCCATATCAGCTATTTCAAGATTCTGCCATGTTTCCTCTGACTCATCTTAAAAACAAAATAAGTATCAAAATAATTGGAAGGGAAAGGTCTATCAAGAAATAATTAGCATTGTGATAAATAACAATTTGAATTAAAATATTCTTTGAAAACTGCCTGAGTAAACAGTGTAACTTGTAAAAACTATTATTGAGAATTAGCAAATACATACATAGTCCTCCAAACATTTTCTTCTGCTTAAATATGCATAATTTAAATGAAAATCTTAATTTCTTCATGGACTAACTGAGATATTGCAGTCTTTCTATTGCTATGCTTATCTCAGAATGGTACAAAATATATCTACCATGTAACAGTGAAAATATCAATAGTCTGATTAAGAATATGTAAGTGTCAGGTATTTGTAGAAAATGGTTTCAATAGAATAAACTGTTCTGTGATCTAAGTTTCTACTTATTGTTATATTATCCTTACTTTAAACATTTTTTTAACATACATTTTAATGATATTTAATTCTTGGCTAATACCTAAGGATGGCTTTGTGCTACAGTAGAAAATCAAAGGGATTGGGAGCCATGTGACTATCTTCACCGATAACTAATTAGGTGACTTAAAACGCCTCTAACTTCTACTTGCCTTGATTTATTTTGTTGTAAAATGTGTTTTCAATAATTCTCAACAACTGTGGCTATCGTTACTTTTGTCATGAATTCCAGGACATGCCATTATAGAACAGCGTATATTTTTTTCTAAAGTTAAGAGATTAAGTATGAAATTAATATAGATACATGTTTCTTTTTTTTTTTTTAAGATTTATTTTATTGTTTTTGACAGAGACACAGAGAGAGAGAGAGACAGAGAGAAGGGGGAGGGCCCAGACCAATCTCCATTGTTGTACATCATCAGTTTTAGACATGGTTTCCTTCCACACAGGTGGGCAGGTGGCCATGCAGGGCAGAAACCAGGCCTTCGGGGCCTCCCAAATGGGAGGCATGCCCCTGTGAGCTGGGGGCCAAATTGGGGGCCTCCCACATGGGAAGCTCACCCTGAAGAGAACTGAACTGGGGGCCTCTCACATGGGAAGCACACCCAGTTCAGTGTATGGGTCCACACAGGCTAGGGCTGGGACTTTGATCATCAGACCCCGGGGCTGCAAAGCGAGCCCTTAACCCACTGAGCCATCCCAGCTTCCCCAGATATATGTTTCTTTAACAATAATGTGCTATTGAAGTATATCAAAAATGGGAAAACTTTATTTTCAGGAAAAAAAAAAAGTAGGTAGCTGTATTCATTTGCTAGGGCCACCATAACAAAGTACTACAGACTGCATGGCCTAAACAATAGAAATCTATTTTCTCACAATTCTGGAGGTGAGAAGTCCAAAATCAGGCATTGGCAGGGTTGACTGCTTCTGAAGACGGTGAGGGAAGGATTGTGCTAAGCTTCTCCTTTTGGCTTGTTGATGGCTATCTTCGTGTTCACAGGACATTTTCTCTGTAGCTATCTGTGTCTAAGTTTCCCTTCTTATAATGACACTAGTCATATTAGATTAGAGCCCACCCTAATGGCCTCATTGTAGCTTGATTGTCTCTGTAAAGACACTATCTCCAAATAATTTCACATTCTGAGGCCCTTGGGGTTAAGAAAACTTCAACATATGAATTGGGAGAGTGAGGCAAAATTTAATCCAGAACAGTAGGTATTAAATGTGTTCTATGGGACAACAAAGAGAAAGTTTATTGTCAATCCCACTTGGCTCCATCCCATGTTCATTCCTCATTTGTCTTCTCCCATCGCCTTTGTTTACACAAGTAAAAACGTTCAAGTCAAAACAAACTTTATTTGATTACCAGGGCTAAAAGGGAAATAACTTGTGATTTGGTATCATGTGAATGTTTGTCAAGTGGGCATCTGGAAAGTTGGATTTAAGAATGGCATTAGAGCTTTCTGATTTTTATCTTTTGTCTAGGAAAAGAGAAAATGCCTATAGACAGGCTGCTTATTAGCCAGACATATGGCACTGCTCCCATTTTAAAATAAAAGGCAAAATTTGGCTACCAGGAAGGAGGGCTGGAGCCTAGGATGGTCCTCGGGAGAATCATTGTACAAGTGCATTTCCTTGATTCTGTTCCTCACACACGTCTCTATAACTACTTCCTCCTTCAGGGCTCTAACTGTGCTGGGAAAACACTTTAAAAGCATCAAGCAGAATGTGTACACACACACACACACACACACATACCAAAGTGGCAATTCATGTTCGCCTTGGAGTTATAAAAGCCAAATTCCAATCCTTGATTAGAAATTATAACAGTAAAAGTGCAAGGAATTTAGAAGCAGGTATGTAGCACATCTGCTTTTAAAATAAACTTCTGTTAAAAAGATGGCCTTTGAAATAGCATTTATAGTTTGAGGAGATGGGTAGGGGTGAAATAGACAGGAAGGGCAAGGGACTGGAAAATAAAGATCTGAGGGATTCTAAATATATTAAAGGGGAATAAAATATATTCTGGTAGGAAAGTTCCATAATTCATTTGAGGTTGACCTGTATAGTGTTCAGAAAAGTGTCAGAAATAGAAAAAGTTGTTTAAAAATATGTTTAGAAATCAGAAATGTTTCATGTACATACAATTTTTGTGGTGGTAATTTTGTTACCCTCCAGGAGGGTAAGTATTCAAAGTGAGCTACAATAATAACTGGCTTACCTTGTAGGGTAGGAGCTATGAGTTTGAAGACTGACATATCCCTGTATGATTGCCACAGCTTTAGGTAGCCAACCATCCTTGATTGTAGAATGAAAGCGTATTCATGTCCTAGGTGAGTGTTAACCACATGACTCTTATCCCACTCTACCAGTGACAGAAATAGAACCAAGCTAAGCTTTCCATTATGGAGAAAAGACACTAGTTATGGAATAAAATCATAACATGTTAAACAGTATACTAGAGAGAAGCAACCCTCCAACTCCCTGATTCTGGTTTCTCGTAAGGAGTCATATAGGTGTTGAACAGCACTACTGGGACTGGTAGGCCATTTGTTGCAGTTTGGAGGCCATTTACTAAAGGCTTAACTGGTTTCAAGGGTGTTGACTAGCTGCTCTCAGGGCTGGTGGCTGCACAAAGTACTGGCTAGCTGCTCACATCCTTCTGCTTATCTTGTCCCCTGAGAGTATGGAGTAGGCACCTGGGGGTAAGAAGAGTTGAGCAGAGACAGGATGGAGGTAATTAGTTGAGTCTACTGAAGTTCATTGCTTGTACTGAAACAGCTGATATATGCCAACTGCAAACAAGAGGGACCTCTTAGAATCTTAATGGCATTCTCATCCTGATTAAAAACATCGATTGCTACTAGCACTATGCTTTCTTACAATAGAAAAATGCCTTTACATTTATGTAACCTGGGAAGAATGATGGTCTGTCTTTCAGCATCACAAAAAATCAGATAGATGTATATTTTCGTAAAAGTAACTCCATGGAAAGTACGATTAGCTCTTTGAGTGCAAGAAGTTAATGCACAAACAGCATCAAGTGAGGGTGTGGAGAGGCTCTCTACCACACGGTGCCTATGAGGGGTGAGTCTTTGTTCCATTTAATCGAGGGTCACTGCCTTTCATGAAGTCTTGCTGCTGTAGGAACAATCTTTATTTTCAAAGTTTTTAAACTCCTGTACTTCTCAGGAAGAAGGGCTCTTCTCATGTCACCTTTAAAGTCTAGTGCTTGGAGAAGCATTGTTAACAGACATTTGAGCAAATAAATAACCTACACAGGACATTTGAAAGTAGAGAAAAAAGTAACTAAGATGATGATGAGAACTATTTGTTACATCTTTTTATTTCAGAGTCTGTATTCTGTGTTGTTTCATCCCTCACCCTCATACAAGAGTCTTGAAAGTGATTCTCTTAACTTTTCCTGGTCTTTACTCTAGAGGGCTCTTAACCAACCTACTATAATAGCACCATCTATCTTGGGATTTTATTTTCTGTGTATTTGGTTAATATATCCTATCTATTACAATGACCTTCCATTCTAGAACAAAAAAAAATTATTCTATAAATTTCAACAGTGTCAGTATTTTTTTTTGTCTCTAGAGAATATATTTTTATACTTAGACTCTTTTTGTTGTTGTTGTTTATTTGTTTTAAGATTTATTTTATTGTTTTGAAAAAAGGTGAGAGAGAGTAGAGAGAGAGAGAGAAGGGGAAGGGCCCAGAGCATTCTTCATAGTTGTACATCATTAGTTGTGACATGGTTTCATTCCACACAGGCGATTGTGAGGCTGTGTGAGGTGGGAACTGAACCGAGGCCTCCTGGATGGGAGGCGAGGACTTTCACCACTGAGCCATTGTGGTGGTTTCCCTGTTGCACTGCCATTCAGCATATGGGGATTGCATGGGCCGTGGCCAGGAATTGAACCCAGGACCTCTCAGTTGTGAGGCAAGCTCTCAGCTGCTGAGCTATCCCAGCATCTGTGACTCTTTACAAACAGAACACAATAAACAAATGCTTGTCCTGAATAATTATAATTACCTGTTTATTTTCTTACACAAAATAAAGAATTGATTTGTAACAATACTTGGTTTTAATAGGATATGCTTATTAAAATTATAAAGTACAAAACATAAATGCTGACTGATTAACAAAGAAGCAGCCCAAGAGAACTGTAATGGTGAGTTTTTTGGCATTTTGAATATTTTTCCCTGGTTCTGGGAGTTTCTTAATAATCTGAAAAAAGAAATGTGACAGTAGTCATTGATATTTTAAAATAAAATTATCATAAATCTTTTGCAATGCATCAAACACTGTTATTATACTTTCGTCATATCTTCTCAGAGAAGATAGTTTTGTGAATCATGTAGGCAAGAATAATAAAGACAATTTTAAAACAAGAAAGAGTGTGCCAAGTAAGCATGTGAAGGCTTATCTTCCAGGAGGTCATCCCTGGACACCCTCAGGCACTCATCAGAAGGGGTGGGGCACCTAAGTTAATGAGTGCCAGTGATCAGTTAAACATCCAAACATTTATTTTTATTATTATTGAAATTTAATTTATTTTTAGCCCTCTATGACTTTTCTGATGGTTAAGGATCTTTTAGGGGTTCCTTGGTCCTTGGCCTTATGTATGTGACAGACAAAACTTAATGTAGAGCCATCCCCCACCCCCACTCCCCCGAACAACCTACCGGTAGTTCCTGCCTTAAGGACTCTGAGGTCAGAGCTATGACCTGTTTAGTCCCTGTGATGTATTTAGGCTTTGGGGGCAGTAAGTAACAATAATATTCTCTCCCAGTCCCCTTCCTCCTGGCCACCTTTGGCTGCCTGAGGAGGACCGTACCCCTAGCGGTGCAGAAAATAGCTGCTGCTCTCTGTCTCAGCCTTGTCCTTAAGGGTAAAAACCAAAAACTTTGACCTGAATTTAATGTAGCAAATTTAAGGTTGAGCATATATGTATAGTGAATATAAGGGAATAACAGTTAATGTCACTGTGAGAGTGGCTCCTGACCTTGAGTTATTTTTTGGTAGAAACAACAGTCTTCTACAGGTTGTATTTTGACAATATTGCACATATGCATCACCATACTAAATATTTCGAGATACATTATCTCAGGACAGTAAGCTCTATGAAGACAAGGATAATAGTTGTTTTGAATATTGTGGCACCCTCAACATCCAGTTCAGTGCCTGGCCTGCAGCCAATGAGACCACAGTGTTCTTTAATATTGTAATGTTTCGTATTTCGTTTGCATACCATATATCTTTTTCCTACACTAGACCATAAATTCTAGTGTAGGGGCACTTAGGTCATGGACTTTTGGTTTGTGGGGAGTGCCACTTGGGTGACAGATGTTTGGTTTGCAATTGGGGAGATTGGGACACGAAGGTTTGGTTTGCAGAGAGCAGCCAGCTTGGCCTAGGCACAGCCGCAGCTCTAGTGTCCAGCCTGCTAGTGTGGCTGAAGGAAACAGGTCCTCTGTGAGAGTGGGAACCCGCTGCCTTCTCAGGTCACTGGTGCTCTGACAATGAACACTTATTCACCACTCCTGTGGTGGTCTATTGGCTGAACAGCGCAGACAGCACTAGCCCTGAATTTGTTTCCCTACGCTAACTCTAGTGTAGGAGAGGTGTTTCTGGACCTCTTTTGCAGAGAGAACACGAAGCATGACTCAAAACCAGGGCTCTTTCCACTGTGCTTGGTGCAATACAAACAAAATGAGGAGGAAGCAGATGAGTAACTTCAGCCTCACCCTGCTTCCAGATTTAGAGGTCTCCTGAGGTTTTGCTACCTTCTAGAAACTTCCAGTCCTCCACCTTGCTTCTCTCAAATATCAGCTATTTCCCAGAAGCAACAACTCTTCCCTGATACAAGGTCTTATAGGCTTCTTGGGAAGGGGAAGGACAGGAATTCAAGACCAAGAGGACAACTCTGAAGACCCTGGGCACCAGTTCTGCAATGTAACTTCCATGTGCTTTGCTGAGAAATGTGAAATGCAGGTTTAGAAAATGAGAGAAGACTGCAGATCCTTTCACTCTCAAATACCATTTAACTAAATTTGCTTTAAATCTTCAGTGTTTGGGACAGTCTGTTCAGCAGTTAATTTGGCTGCAGAGCTATATGGAAAATTTCCCCAGGGCTGTGGTTGCTAGATAACAACCACCAGTGCTGCATGCTAATTATAAGCCAGTCACGGTGCCAGATACTTTATGTATGATTATGTTGTTAATAGTTTCATTTTAGCGATGAACACTGGAGGCTCAGAAAGATTTAGCATCACGAGTAAGCAGGCTGGATCCACAAGCATCTCTCCACCTCCAAACCCACGGTTTCCACTGGCCAATACTGCACAGCCTCACTCTAGGGATAAACACTGCCCCTTTCACCACACTGCCATCTTCTCCCTGACCTACAAATAACCGGCCCTCTTTGGGGACCTCAAAAATTGCTCTGAGAATCTCCAAGTTCTGCACCTATAGGGAATGCTCTGAGCAAACATTGAGAGAAGATTGCCAAGGTGCTTATAAGAAACAATCTATTTTATCTCATAGAAACAGAATCTTTGGAGGAAAAAAAAATACCTAGAAATATAGGGCTAGAAAAATATCTTCAGGTCTGTTCATCCTGTCCCCTCTTTTTATTTATTTTTTTAATTTTTTTAAAGACTTATTTTTATTGTTTTTGACAGACAGAGAGAGAGATACAGAGACAGAGACAGAGAGACGGGGGAGGTCCCAGAACAGTCTTCATAGTTGCACATCATTGGTTTTTCCACATAGTTTCATTCCACAGGTGGGTGTGGGGATGCACAGGGCAGGAACTGGGCCGGGGTCTCACCCTGGTGAGAACCGAACCGGGGGCACTCCCCAGTTCAGCATACAGGTCCACACGGGCAGGGGCCGGGGTTCGATCCTTGTTCCCCGGGACTGCAAAGTGAGCGCTTAACCCACTGAGCCATCCTGGCTTATCCCTGTCCCCTCTTTTAACAGAATAGTACCTGTGTTATTTCAGGTAGGTCACTTAATAGCTGACTCTCAATTTAGTCACCCTTTATAAGAAAATAAATATTTTCCTTATTCAGTCTATTCACAAAGATAATATGAAATAATATATGTGAAAGTGCTTTATAAACTGCCACATACAATATAGACATCAAATGTTGTTAGGACATTGCTCTAGATTAGCAGATTAAGGCTTCACTACTAATAAGAATTTTTAAGTTCATGAGACTGAAATTTTCTACTCAGAACCCCAATTCTTTTATATAGGCCTTTGAGACACTTTTGCTGTCTCTTTTCCCATGAGTATCTGTTACTCTCTGAAGGTCCCCTTTACATCTCACTTCATTATAAAGCCATTCTTACCTAACCTGTCCTGTTCGCTCTTCTGAGGCATATGGTTAGGTCCTACATGCTTCACTTTCTAGAATTCATTAACTTGTGTTTGCATATGTTTGGGGTCTTCACTCTCTGCCCCTGCATTCATCAACAGGACTAATGCTGCCAATTTGTCTGGATAAATATCTCTCTCCTACCTTTGCTGCTTTATAAATATTCTTCTTAACCATTTTATCCAAACCATGAAGGCTATTATATTCAAGCACAAGATACTTCAGATTGTTTTATAGCTTTTATTGACTTCACATCTAAATTCTATGGTCTCTGAATTTAAAAACCATATTTCTACTTAATTCACACACAGAGGCAGTTATATATACGAAAACTATCAATAAAATGTTTGGGGGAAGCCAGAATGGCTCAGTGAGTTAAGTGCTTGCTTTGCAGCCCTGGGGACTGAGGATCGAATCCCGGCCCCACTTTATGTGGACCCATATGCTGAACTGGGGTGTGCTTCCCATGTGGGAGGCCCCTAGTTTGGTTCTTGCCTCCCAGTTCAGCCCCTGGCTCGAGGGAGTGTGCCTCTCATGTGGGAGGCCCCCAGCCCAGCTCCTGCCCTGTGTGGCCCTCACCCATCTGCTCGGGTTGCTCTCTCTTCTCTCTGTCTGTCTCTGTCTCTATCTCTGTCAAAAACAATAAAATAAATCTTTAATAAATAAATAAATAATAAAATGTTTGGGCAAGAGAAGAGATACTTTAAAAGATATGACTGTTATCAGAGGAACTCATCTTTAGCTCCTTAAATTAAAATTTATTTGATCCCTTTGTTTTCTAATACTTGTATTATATTTATTGTGAAGTATTTTCCAAATTGAAAGCTCAGTTATATCTTGATTTTAGACATTATTGCATTTTAATGGAAATACAATAACTTACTCAATATCTCTGTTTAAATTTTATTTTTAC
>PVKE010009400.1:34683-45183 GCA_004027555.1 Craseonycteris thonglongyai
CAGTGCATAGTTATCTCCACTTTACTTTTTGACAGATAGAGAGAGAGACAGAGACAGAGACAGCTAGAGAACCGAACTGTGGGAACTCCCCAGTTCAGCATGTGGGTCCTGCCTGGGCCGGAGCCGGGATTCGATCCTCGGTCCTCATGGCCTCAAAGCGAGCGCTCAACCCGCTGAGCCGTCCCGGCTTTCCCCAAACAATTCTGTATTAATCTACTGGTGAACTCAGTTATTTCCAGTTTTTATAGTCAGTTAATTGTAGTGGTGAGTGGTTAATAACAGTAACCACATTATTTTTTCTCAACAAAGTAAGTGTTTTTACCATTACATTGGCCCAAAACCTTGAATAATAGTAGAAATAATTAGACAGCACAATTGATTGTTGTACTCATGTACACAATGAGCTACCTAATATGTTGTTGTGTGGTTGTGTCCACTACCTCCTTGCACATGGCAGAAGAGATTTTCATAGAATTTTATCACATAGTACTCATCTGCGTACTTTTACAAGGATTTGTTATGTAGAAAGGATTGTCTTTCAGGGATAAAATACAGCTATCAGATTTATTTATTTAGAAGTATGGCTAGATTTAAATTAGAATAATTATGTTTTCCAATGATTTGAAAGGTAGTTAGTTATCCTATTTTTAACTCCCATTAGTGTTAACATTAAGGTTTTTATTTTGTACTCCATGTAAAATTCTCAGTTCTTCCAATTACCAAAATCAAGAATGAAACAAAGAGGGATACCGGGTTAGCTCAGCAGGTTGAGCTCTTGCCTTGCAACTGTGAGGTCTGGGATAGAGTCCCTGCCCCAGTCTGTGCAAACCCATATGCTGAACTGTGGCACAGCTGGTTACTGCTAGGATGGCAGCGAGGATTTTTGCCTCCCATGTGGGTGGCCCCCAGTTCAGTTCCCATCCCATGAGACCCCACATCCACCTGTGTGGAATGAAACTACGGTATGTCACAACTAGTGATGTGCAGTTGTTGAGACTGCTCTGGGCCCTCTCACCTTCTCTCAAAACAATAAAATCTTAAATTAAAAAAAAAAAAGAATAAAATGAAGAATTAAGAATTCTCTTTTCAGTTAGTATAATCCCATGGATTACTATCTGGCCTTTGTTAATTTATGATTGTAGACTAAGATTGTTATTATTAAATTATTCATTGTTAAAATGTATAGTTTCAATTTAAAAAATATGTTTGACCTCATATGTAATTATATAGTCTTATAAACAATTCTGTATATTCAATTTCAATACTTACTTTCAATGATTTTATATCACAGCTTCTACATTTCAGAGAACTTAATTTTAAATAACCTTCAATTAGTTAGGTATTGCTCTTGACTTTTTTTTTTTCAGGGAAAGTTTGTATATGTTATATTTTTTGAGCCCTTGCACTTTTTGAAAATATCATTTGATTGACTTCACATAAGAATGGCAGAATAGAATTATTGAGTCAAAAAATTTTTCTTCTAACATTATATATTTTGTTCCACTGGCCTCTGGCATTTGTTTTGCAGTGGAGAAGTATGGGATCAGTCTGACTTGGATCTCCTTCATGGTTCAAATTATTCTCTTTATATATATTTATGGATTTTTTTTTTTATGCTTTGTATCATTCAAGGTCCTCTAGTATAAAATAAAATTCTTCCTAGATGGATCAACTGGCTAGAATTACTCATAGTAATGTGGGCAGGATTAAGGGAACATACTCTTAATTTGAGCCAGTGAGACGTTTAGAGAAGCTTAGCTGTACTTGGAAACCATCGCCACCTCTAGCGATGAAGTCACTGCTGAGAACTGTTTCAGGGGCCAGTGAAAGCTGGAACTCTGGAGGGTCCACCCAGTGGGAGCTGTCATCTGGAGGGGTCTTAGCTACTGCCAAGGTGTTGAAAATTGAGGAAGCTAGGACAAACACCTTGAACTGTCTGTCTTTCTACCCTCCATCTCTTAGTATTGCTGCCACTGGCCAAACCCAACTAGGAGGCAACTGGTAGGGGTGGGAATTTGGGTAAAACAGTACACAGAGATCAGCCTCCTGAAGCCTGGAGCAGGGCAGAGAAGGGGCAAAAATGCATTTGGATAGCCAAAGGAGACTAACCATTTAAAAAATATTGCCAGAACATATCTAGGTGATGGTCTTTGTAATAATGTCTAGGGTCATAGACCATTTCATCTGAAAAAAAAAAATTATTGGTTTTGACAGAGAGAAGGGGGAGGGCCCAGAGCAGTCCCAGAGCCATATGTTATTAGTTTTTGACATAGTTTCATTCCACATGGGTGGGCATGAGGCTACTCAGGGCAGGAACTGGACTGGGGCCCTCCCATATGGGAGGCATGCCCCAGCAAGCCAGGGGCCTTCCACATGGGAAGCTCATCCCAGTTCAGCATAGAAGTCCACATGGGCCCAAGGCAAGCATTCAATCCACTGAGCCATCCTGGCATCCCCCATCTGAAAATTAACATTCACTTATTAATTAGCTCAGAGGAGCTTTCTTGTAGTATAGGTTTGATAAACACATTCTCCTTAGGATTTTCTTCACTTTGTACTCATTACTACTCTCTTCTCATCCTTTCTCCTTCCTTTTATTATCTCCAGTTGTGTCCTTGGATGATTGCACAAGTTTGTTCTCAATATCATTGAATTAATTTTCTGCCATTTCAGTCATGCTTTTTAAAGACTCCAGTGCAAAATTTAATTCTTGTGTTGAATTTAGTATCCTTGTGAGTTTTCTTATCCCCAGGAGTATTTGAATCTTAGCAAAATTTGAAACAACTTGTAGTTGTTCTTTGCCTACCTTTGGCATATGAAACATTGCATCCCAAGAGGGGTGCTCCCAATGTTTTTCTGCCTATACTTCTTCTCAGGAAGCCATGGATAAAGAAATAATATATCTTGTGATTGAATGCATAGTAAATCATCTAGCTCTGTCCAGCTCTTGCCTGGTTCCTACTTATATTGAAATTTTAATAATCAAAGAGCTGCAATTGAAAATGGGCTAGGCCTCTTTTCTAGATACATGATAAAGCAGTGTTTGTTCAATATTTATATATGGATTAGGAAAGTAGGGTTGGATGTAGAAGTGTTGGTGCCATAAAATTATTATTTTATTTATTTTATTTTATTTTATTTATTATTGTTTTTGACAGAGAACTGAACTGGGAGCACTCCCCAGTTCAGCACATGGGTCCGCACTGGCCGGGGCTGGGATTCGATCCTCGGTCCCCAGGGCTGCAAAGTGAATGCTTAACCCGGCTTCCCCCATAAAATTATTTTTAAAAATAATTTTATTGAGACATGTTTTAACTATAATGGGTTAACTATAATTAACCTATTTTAATAGAATAATTCAGTGATTTTTTTTAGTAAAATTTCCACATTATACAATTATGATGAAAGATTAGTTTTGAGCATTTTCATCACCTAAATATGATTCCTCATGATCATTTACTGTTAGTCCCCATTCCTTCCCAACCACTAATCTATTTCCTATATCCTATATCTATTGCTTTGCCTTTATTAGCCATTTTGTATAAATGGAATCATACAATATGTGATCTCATGCCTGGCTTTTTTTCACTTAACCTAATGTTTTTGATACATGTCATATCATGGTTCAGTCATTTATTTTTTATTGCTAAATAATATTCCTTTGAATCAATTTTATATTTTATCTGTTCATTCACCAGATGGATGGATTGACTCTAGTTTGGGACAATTATGAATAATGTTACTAGGAATATTGTTCAAGCTCTTGTGTGAATATAAATTTCATTCCATTTGAGTACATACCTATGACTGGAATTACTGAATCATAAGTCAAATTTATGTTTAACCTTTTAAGAAACAGGGATGTCTAGTTTTCATTGGTCTACATCTCCAATTACTCTGTTTCAGACAATAAAGACTACATATAAGATTGATTACGTTTCTTGGTTGAATTCCACTGATGCTATTATTAAAAGACAATTTTTTCAGATTCTGGCAAATGCTTGACTAATAATATTAGTTTGTGGTTTTACTGTACCTACATTCTTATCTTTGATTCAAGTATATTTCAATAAGAAAGTGATAGCTTCATGTCATATTAATTCAAAATTCTTTCAATTAGCAGTGTGCAACAAGGTAAAACAATTATTTTTTTTAATATTACTTTAGGGGAAGCTGGGATGGATCAACAGGTTAAGCACTCATCTTGCAGCCCTGGGGTCTGAGGAGTGAGTCCCAGCCCAGGCCTATGTGGACCCATATGCTAAACTGGGGTGTGTTTCCTATGTATGAGGCCCCTGGCCCTGTCCCTGCCCTGTGTAGCCTTCCGCCCGACCCCCCCCCCCCACCAGCTGTGTGGAATGAAACTGTCAAAAACTAATGAGGTACAACTATGGACACTGCTCTTGGCTGAACCAGGGACCTCCTACATGGAAAGCTCACCCTGGTGAGAACTGAACTGGGGACCACACCCCAGTTCAGCATATGGGCTCTCACAGGATGGACCAGGACCAGGATTTGATCCTCAGATCCTGGGGCTGAAAAACGAGTGCTTAACCTGCTGAGCCATCCTGGCGTCCCCTATTATCACTTTTTAACGTAGTCAAGGAATTACCTCCCCAAACTTACTTATACTCTCTTTTAGTGCATTTGGGGCATTATTGAATACTCTGACCTTTAAATTTTTCTCACAAAGTATCTGAAATGTGTAATTATATATAGAACAATTTTAAAGTACTTTTTTAACACCCACCACTTAGCATCCTGCCGTTGTGTAATAGCACTTTTAGCATATTTCTTGCAAGATTCTGAACTTGATAGATGTGACCTTATTAATATCACTGCATTAATGAGGTAGAAGAAGGTAGTTCAGATGCAATATAAAACACACTGGACAAAGCCTCATTTCAACTTATAAATTTTGGCTGCAGTTTCTTTCTTTTGCTTCATTACAGAGAAAGGCTATGAGGAACTGCTATCATTGCTTTGCCATAATTTTCTAAATGCATTTTAACTGCTAAGTACAATGGTGCTTAGCACCCAATTTATTAACTAGAACAAATTAGAAGGGAATGTAAGTCTCTGCATTTGCTGATGACATCCATAGCTTAGTATGTATACATTTACTGGGGGTCAAGTATCTAAGGCATAACATTTTTAACAGTTATTGTTTCAAAAGTTATTACTGGTTCTCAGATATAAAAAAACAAAAATTTCATCTGAGAAAGCTTCCAGTGCTCAATCCCTTTGCTTGTGTGGAGCTTAATGAGGTCTTTGCATTGTACTTATTCAAGTGTAGTATGTGATGTGACTATTAGAGAAACACATGTTATTATGTTGACCATGCATTTTTTAAAGATTTATTTTGATTGTTTTTGACAATAAAAGTTGCTTTCTAAAGTGCCCACTTCTGTACTCACTTTGGCAGTACATGTACTAACATGCCCTACTCTTCACCCTCAGTCTTGGTAGGAACCAAGTCAATGACTCTCTCAACTTTCACTTTCCCTAGCCTTGACTATCAATGTGATAATTCTGATGTAAACTAAGTTATTTTCCATGTAATATAATTCACTAAAGGTTTACAAAAAAATAATCTAGAAATTATGAACATAAAGGCATTTATCCTTTGAGTACCTGTACATTAAACTTAAGACTTTTATTAGGGAAAGCCGGGATGGCTCAGCGGATTAAGTGCTCGCTTTGAAGCCCTGAGGTCTGAGGATCGAATCCCGGCTCCGGCCCAGGCGGACCCACATGCTGAACTGGGGTGTGCTTCCCGAATGCAGTGAGGCCCCCAGTTCAGTTAAAAAAAAAGAAAAAAGACTTTTATTAGTGATTAACCCATATTAAAATGGTTTACAAAAGTGCCTGTATTTATCCCTTCCTAGTGGGTAGTCCATTTGCAATGTGCCCCATTGAGAGGAAGAGTATATTTCTATACCTCTTCAGACCAGGCTGGCCTTGTGACTTCCTTTGACGACAAAATGTATAGGCAATAAAATGTGGTAAGAAAGATGACATGCTAGTTCTGACTCTACCCTCAAGAGACTTTAGCAGTTGAAGACCCCACCCCCCCTCACCCCCCCCCTCTTTCAGGGCCAAATGGCTTTGAACGGCTTTAGAGTTGCATAGTGTCTTTCCTCTTTAAAAGTCATTATTTTGTGCCAATAATTATTTTAGAATACTTCTGCTCTTTTCCTAGTATATTGCTGGCTAACAGTGCTTAAAATTGAAACTCACTTTCTATGACTTGTACAATAAATTTTAGCCAGAAATTTGAAGAAAGATATATTTAAATTAACTCCAGAAAAATTTGTAATATCTTCCAAAGGGTTATCAAAGAGAAGAAACAAAATGGAAGATCCTCTCTTTAATGGAATATGGTTGCTATAGAACCAGAAGAAGTAGACTTGGGAGGAAACTGGATGTACTATAAGTTGGGCCTTATAAAAATCTTGGTGAAAAGTATTCCTCTTAAAAGTCAACTTTGGACCAAATAATTGCCTACATTCCATGTGTGGGTCATACCATATGACCGGAAAAAAAAAAAAAAAGAAATCTCTAGATCCTTAGGGAGAATTATTTCCTTTAAGCTATTTTAGAATACTCAGGGGGCTTAAGGCTACTGGTTAGAGAGTTTATGATATAAGAAACTCTTGGGGAAGCCGAGATGACTCAGTGGGTTGAGGGCTCGCTTTGCAGCCTGGAGTCTGAGGATCGAATCCCGGCCCTGGCTTGTGCAGAGCCATATGCTGGACTGGGATGTTTCCCATGCAGGAGGCTCCCAGCTCAGTTCCTGCCCTGTGCAACACCTGCCCACTTGTGTGGAATGAAACCATGTCAAAAAAATGATGATATAAAATTATGGAGACTGCTCTGCTCTGGGACCTCCCCCTTCTCTCTATCTCTCTCTGACTTTGTCTCTGTCTCTCTGTCTCTCTCTCTCTCTCTCTCTCTCTGTCAAAAACAATAAAATAAATCTTAAAGAAAAATAAATCCTCATGCCTCCCTCCCAATGTTGCCCTGAAATCACAGGTGATAATCTGTGAAATCACAGGTTCTCACTGTGAGAACCAATGAATGTGTATGTCACTTCTGCTGACTCCTATGTTGAAAGTACACAAACACATTGTTCATGTGTAATATATGTAAACAAGTGCCCCCAAATTCTTGCAGCCAAGGTGTGATAACATAGAGAAGGAGATGCTTGGAAATAATATAACTTTGTACTTTTCTTCCTTTAGAGTAACAGTGTAACATGGCTGTTCAGAGCTATAGCTCCGAAGCTAGATAACTACATCCTATTTCTAACACTTACTAGCTGAGCAGTTTTACTTCATAAAATTGTGAAAAACTCAAAAGACTTGTAAGATTAAATGAGTGGATATATATTATGTCCTTAGAAAAAGTACATGGCACACATTCAGTGCTCAATTAATCCTAGATATAATATAGTTATATTTTTCTTGATTTAATCACCACACAAATGGATCTATCTTTATCAAAAACAAAGAATACTTTTATACATATCTTGTATCTTTTAGTAGCATTTTTGACAGATTCTTCTCTGCTGTTTAACTGCTGAAAACATAAAGGTAGTGAATATTAATAAGTGAACTAGGGAATTTGCCAGAATGGCTCAGTGGGTTGGGCGTTCACTTTGCAGCCCTGGGGTCTGACTTCGAGTCCTGGCCCCAGCCCATTGAGACCCATATGTTGAACTGGGGTGTGGCCCCCAGTTCAGTTCTCACCAGGATGAGCTTCCCATTTGGGAGACCCTCTGTTCAGCCCCCAGCTCATGGGCTCATGCCTCCCATGTGGGAGGCCCTCGCCTGGTTCCTGCCCTGCATGGCCCCCACCCACCTGTGTGGAATGAAACTATGTCAAAAACTGATGACTTACAGCCATGGAGACTGCTCTGGGCCCTCCTCCTTCTCTCTGTCCCTCTTTGTCTCTGTCTTTCTCTCTGTCAAAAGCAATAAAATAAATCTTAAAAAAAAGTAAACCAAATTTCAGTTGAGGAATAAAGGCAGTCTCAAAACATTTTTAGGGCACAAACAATCCATTTTTTAATTGTTGACCGAACATCACTTTTGGCAAAACTCTAATTTCTGGCCTTCATTTGGATAAAAGGAACAGCAGCCTCTTTTGAACAAGTTGAAGCTGGGAGTGCAAAGACTTAAGATACAGACAAGGCATTTTTTCAGCATATTTTCCTTATGAACCATCTAAAGTGCCTACTTTGTGAACAATATGAAAATCTGAGATTTAGTTGTGGGTTTTCGGACTGCTTTCCTTATAGAGGTTCCTAAATTTAATGAATGAAGGTGGGACAAGATGACAAAGAGGGAAATGATGAAATTTTATCCTTACGGGAAAGGGACTTACATTATTTATCCAACTTTCTTTGACCCAAACGAACCTCTCACCTTTTTTCCATCAGAATCAGAAATTTAATAACTTACTAGAATATAAAAAATGATTAAGTATTTATTGAAAATTTAAATGTGATACTTAAAGGGACTTATTAATCCTACAGGCACCTTAAAGGCAATGTACCTTTATTTAAGGGAAAACATTATTTCAGAACTTTATCTGAATTTGATACCCAACCTGAGTGATATTTAGATAACAATAAAATAGAAAATGCCTCTTAGGAAAGAATGACCTAGTTTCTTCATTTCTTCTGTATTAATTTATAGAGTTCATTTGAACATTGCCCACAGGACAAAGTCTAAATTCCTCAGTTCCACACACTGATTTCAACCTCTTTAGTTCTTCTTTTACCTTGTCTCTACAGTGTCTTTACTTCCATTACTTCTTTTCAGAAGTCAGTGAATATGTAAGGCACATTTATTCTCCAAGTCTTTGCTCTTGCTATTTACTTGTTACTTCTGTTGAAATTTTGCACATTCTTCAAAAATAAGCTCTCTTGGAGGATTTTCTGTGATTTCCCCAGATCTGGGATTGTTGCTGCTTCTTTGCTCTCTTAGTCTTTGGTTTATTCTTCATTTCTTGCCCTGAGCTAATTATTTCTTATGTTTTAGCTAATTATATGAATCCTTTGTATCATCATAAACATTTAACTCTTTGGGGGGGAAAGCAAAACATTTCTCAGTCATATTTGTATGCCATACAGTATGACGTTATATTCCAGAATTCAACAAATAATCTGCAATTAATGAAGCACAAAGACCAGCAGGAAAAATGTGCTCAGAACTAGAGTAAACTTTTCTTCATTTCCTTTGGACATCATCCATCCCTTCACCTCATGGCGATTTGTATTCTAACCTTTGTGCCTTTGAATTTCTTCTAGGGCACTCTGGTCCTGGACACTCCTTGCTTAAAACCCTTTAATACTCCTAATTAACTTCAGAATGATAATTTGACCTTAGTGACATACAATCCAAACTTTATTCAAGATTTGTCTTATGCCACTAGCGAATCCCACATCACTCCATACTGAAATTCTGTGTGTCCCAGAAATGGTCTTTCTACATGGAACTCTTCCTTGTTTCATTTCTTCTCTTTCCATCTTCCACGAGCAACTACTCATCTACCCAATTCAAAATAAGATATTTTTTTTTTCTGGAAATCATTCCTAATTTCCCACATCGTCTCCAGCTCAGTTGAGATTAAGCCTTTCCCCTTTGCAATCTAATAGATGAGAAAGATCCGGAAGACTTGGTTCAAGACGTGATTCTAATTTGTACCAAGTAGTGACTTTAGAGCAGTGCTTCTCAAACTTTATTATGCTTCAGAAATACCAGATAGCTTGTTGAATTATAGCTCGTTGGGCCAGATCTAGAGATCCTGATTCAATAGTTCCAGGATTGGTCCTGAAAATTTGCATTTATAACAAGTTACCAAGTGACACTGATGATGTTTTGGGGATCACACTTTGAGAATCCCTATTTTAGATAATTTATTTAACCTCTCTAAGCTTTAGTTTACCATCTGCCAAGTGAGGCTGAAAAGATTGTTTTAAGAATTAGTTGAGATAATGTCTGTTAAAGTGTTTGACATGAATTAGTAATAAATGGCAGTTTTTACGTTATCATTGCTTTCATCACACTATTAGATTACAGACTGAACAGACCATTTGACAAGTAGACTAGGAACCCCACAGATAGCAGGGACTATATTGATTTTCTTGTAGCACAGATTCCTCATGATGAGCATTAGTAAGCATTAAATAAACATGTAATGAAATAAATTCAAATTAAAATCATTCAATAAATAAACAATAAAATGAATTTAGGATAGGAGCAAGATGGCGGCATGAGAGGAGAACCCAGACCTCTACCTGGGAAGGGACTTACAAACAAAAAGGAACCCACAGGGGAAACCCTGAGAAGCACCCTCAACTGAGAGAACCACACAACGCAGAACAACACACAAAGGTTAGAGGAAAAAGGGGAGAGCGGGAGAGGGAGGGAGGAGGAGCAGTTTGGGGACAGGAACGGAGCGCGGAGCGCGGCCCGGGGCTGGCGAGAACAA